>JAKCPB010000355.1:0-12500 GCA_021442155.1 Cymbidium sinense | reverse complement strand
ATTTGTGATGCTTCATCATTGACTGTGGCTGTAGTGAGTTCTATTCCTTGGGCTCCACCTCAAATTATGGATGGTTCAGCTAGAGAATCTGATAATTTGGGGCTTGGTGGTCCTAATGCTGCTTCTTCTACTAAATCATTTAAGCTAAGGTAAGACTTCTCCTATGTTGATTTGGTTAATCTCATTTTGACATCTCTAGGTTTTACCATTAAGTGTTTTGATGTGGATGTTGAAAAGTTGGCAAAACCATTTGAATTTTCTCTTATCATAAATTTTTTTGCTTAATACAAATTTGGATAAGATCCACTTTTTTTCCATAATCTCAAGCTTACGGTGCTTTCGATTGTTCTTATTGACCCTCGACATATCCCATTACTTTCTAATGATGATTATTAACATGTTTTTTTTGCATCATTCTTATTTCATCTTTAATTGTCAAATGTGTTTGTTGAAGTGGTCACCCCTTTTTGACATTAAGGAGGAATCTCCTATTATTCCTGTGTTTTTATCTATTCTTAATATGCACATTCATTTTGTTACCCATCATGTGCTTTTTGTTATCGGGGCTTTATTTGGTCAGCCTTTGCAACTCGACCAAGTGACCACTGAGCGATCTTGCCCATCTGTGGCTCGAATCCTCGTGAAATTATACATAACTAAAAAATACCCTAAGGAAGTTTGAATTGGCTCTGAAAAATATAGGTATTCATAAAAGGTTGAATTGGATAACCATCCATTTTTTATTTCATAAAATTCACGGTCATGATAATTTAAGGTTTTATTCTCCATCCCACTTAAAAAAATGAAATCCTTCTAAAGAGAATGTTGTTCTTACCCATAAGCCAATCCCTGCTTATGTTCAAAAATTTTCCTCGGATCCTAAGAATGGTATGAAGCTTGTTATTGAGGTTGATTCCCTGGATATCAGGGTTAATCCTATTGAACAAGTTTTGGCTCCTACTGTTGATATAGATTAGGCTGATTTTCAAAATTGGAAGGATGACTTATCTCTTTTTCCTTCTTTGAATTTGAATATTTCTAATGCGGAGAATAATAAATTTTCAAAGTTATTGGAAGATGATTTTGTTTCTCTGATTCTATTCCTACATCTATGCCAGCTTTGATTGATGAAAATGAAGCTTTTAATGACGATTTAAATGATGTCAAGCATGCCAAAAACATTTTTGATCTAGATTTAACTACTCGTGCTTTAAATGGTTCTAAATCATCATCTCTCATTTCTAATCTTGATATTCATGTTAATCCTACTTGGAGAAGATTATCCCAAATTTGGAGAATCACCAATGTTACTAAATCTTACGGATGATGACTCTAGGGAAAAGAAATGGTTTGAAAACTTATCATGCAAAAAAAAAAAAAAAGTGTTAAAATTACCCTCCCAAATTGTCCAAAACACTAGATCTCTAGCCTCTCACCTCTCTTAATTAACCTTGCTTAACTCTTTTATTTTACTTATGTTAAATTTCTTGTTTTGAATTTTAGAGGGATCATCTCTCTATTCATAAACATATTAGAAATCTTTGTCACATTCATAATATTTATTTACTTATTATTTGGAACCTCTTATTCATGCTAATAAAATTAACCATGTTGCTAGAATGATCGCCTTCAATAAATTTTTCTTTAATGTTAGTAATAAGATTTGGTGTTTTGAATAATTTCGAGGTTTCTATTATGATCCATAAGCACTAAATCCTACACCATAAACCTAAAACCTAAACCCAAAATAACTAACCTAAACCTAAACCAAACTAAATCATAAACCCTAAACCCTAAAGCCTAAACCCTAAACCCTAAAAAACCCTAAATCCTAAACCCTGAACTCTAAACCCTAAACCCTAAACCCTAAACTAACCCTGAACTCTAAACCCTAAACCCTGAACTCATGGGAACTGGAGAAGAATGGTCGATCTCTGCTTATCAATGTTGTCTTTAAAGTAGAGATGGTTATAGTTATTTATGGTTTTTGATTTGCTCTATGCGTGCTCATTTTTTATCTATGTCATCGCTTGTGTCTTAGAAAACTTGCAGTGTTACTTAGTTGATGAAATCCAAAAGAAGAAATGTTGAATCTGAATTTGTTCTCTGATAAAAAAACCAAAAATCCTAAACCCTAAATTAAAACATGAACCCTAAACCTAAAACCTAAACCCTAAACCCTAAACCCTAAAGCTTAAACCATAAAAATCCTAAACCCTAAACACTAAACCCTAAACCCTAAACCCTAAACCCCAAAACCCTAAACCCTAAAACCCTAAAACTAAAACCTAAACCCTAAACACAAACCCTAAATCCTAAACCCTAAAACCTAAACCCTAAACCCTAAAAAAGCTCACAACATAAACCTAAATTAAATAAAAACATAAAGTAATATAAATAAAAAACCTAAACCAAAATAAAATTAAAAAATAAAATAAAATAAAAACATTAACTAAAACCCTAAAAGAAAATAAAATAAAAAATAAAAACTGAAATAAAATAAAATAAATAAAATCCTAAACTAAACAAAAAAAATAAAAAAACCTAAATAAAATAAAAACTAAACTTAAAATAAAAATAAAATAAACCTAAATTAAAATAAAATAAAACTAAATAAAAACCTAAATAAAAGTTAAAATAAAAATAAACCTAAACAAAAATAAAAAATAAAATAATCTAAAAAATAAATAAAAAACTAAATAAACCTAACATACTAATTTACTTTTTTTAAAAAAAAAACTTATAACCATATACCCTAAATCCTAAACTAACCCTAAACCCTAAACAACCTAAAACCTAAACCTAAACTAAATAAACCTAAAAAACAAAATAAATAAAAAACCTAAGCTAAAAAAATAATAAAATAAATAAAATAAATAAAATAAAATAAAACCTAAACTAAACCTAAACCTAAATAAAATAATATAAAAAAATAAAAAATAAACTAAAATAAAATAAATAATAACCTAAATTAGACTAAAAATAAAATAAACCTAAAATAAAAAAACCTAAATAAAAAAAAACTAAACCTAAAATAAAAATAAAATAAACCTAAAATAAAATAAAATAAAACTAAATAAAACCTAAACTTGAAAAGTAAAACCTAAAAATAAATAAAAAACAAAACATAAACCATAAACAAAAAAAACCTAAACATAAAATAAAAAATAAAATAAAATAAACCTAATCCTAAACTAAAATAAACTAAACTAAAATAAATAAAACCTAAGCCTAAAACTAAAATAAACTAAACCTAAATCCTAAATTAAATAAAATAAGATAAACTAAAAATAAAACCAAAATAAAAATGTAAAATAAAAACCTAAAACCTAAAACTGAAAACTTAAAATAAAAACCTAAACCTAAACCTAAAAATAAAAAATAAAACCTAAACCTAAACAAAATAAAATAAAAAAACAAGACTAAAAAAATTAACATAAACCTAAACCTAACAAAAAATAAACTAAAATAAAAACCTAAACTAAAATAAATAAACTAATCGAAATAAAAATAAAAAATAAACCTAAACAAAAATATAAAATAAACTAAATAAACCTAAACCTATTGATTTACGTAATTTTTTTTGTTTAAAAAAAACCCCTAAGCCATAAATCCTAAACCCTAAACCCTAAATCCTAAACCCTAAAACCATAAACTTTAAACCTTAAACCCTAACCCTAAACCCTAAACCCTAAAAGCATAAATCCTAAAATCCTAAACCCTAAACCCTAAACCCTAAACACTAAACCTTAAACCCTAAACCCTAAACCCTAAACCCTAAACCCTAAACCCCAAACCTTAAACCTAAACCTAAATTAACTAAATAAATTAAAAATAAAACTTAAGCCCTAAAACCTAATAAACTAAACTTAAACCTAAACCTAAGATGAACCTTGATGAAAGGAACATCATCCAACTGCTCAGATAGATCCGCGGGAGGCTAAGGAGGAGATTATCAAGGGGTGGGGACCAGAGGTCTGGTGGATATGGAGATGTTGGTCTGAGAAGTGGTGGCTATGGAGAAGAGTAGTGGTGGGGATTTGGAGATGGACATGCATTCTCATTTTTGATCTATGTCATCACCTGTGTCTTAGAAAACTTGGTGTGTTACTTGGTTGATGAAATCAAAAAGTAAAAATGTTCAATATGAATTTCTTCTCTGTTAAAAAAAAACCAAAACCTTAAACCCTAAACTAGAACCTGAACCCTAAACCTAAAATCTAAACCCTTAGCCCTAAACCCTAAACCCTAAAAACCCTAAACCCTAAACCTAAACCCTAAACCCTAAAACACTAAACCATAAACCCTAAACCCTAAAACCTAAACCCTAAACCCTAAACCATAAACCCTAAACCCTAACTCATAAAACCCTAAACCCTAAACTAACCATAAACCCTCAACCTTAAACCCTAAACCCTGAATAGCCAAAAGCCTAAACCTAAACTAAATAAAACCTAAACCTAAACATAAATAAAAAATAAAAAAATAAAAACTAAACTAAAATAAACTAAATAAAAACCTAAACTAAACTAAAAAATAAAAAACCTAAATAAAATAAAAACTAAACCTACATTAAAAATAAAATAAACCTAAAATAAAATAAATTAAAACTAAATAAAAGCCTAAACCTAAAAAATAAACCAAAAAAATAAAACCTAAATTAAAAAAATATATAATTGAAACCTAAATTAAAAAACCTAAACCTAAACCTAAAACTAAAATAAATAAAACCTAAACCTAATCCTAAATAAACTAAACCTAAACCTAAACTAAATGAATAAAATAAACTAAAATAATCCTAAACATAAACTAAAAAATAAACATAAAAAATAAACCTAAAATAAAAAACCTAAAACCTAAACCTAAAAATAAAAAAAAAAACCTCAACAAAATAAATAAAATAAAACTTATACAAAAAAATAAAAAAATAAAAAATAAAACAAAATTAAAAATAAACCTAAACCATAACCTAAACCTAAAAAATAAACTAAAAAAAAAACCTAAACTAAAATAAATAAACCTAAAATAAATAAACTTAACTAAATAAAAATAAAAATAAACCAAAAAATTAAAATTAAATAAACTAAAATAAATAAAAAATAAACTAAATAAATTAAATAAACCTAAACCTACCAGTTTACTTAATTAAAAAATAAAAAAATAAAAAAACCCTAAGTCTAAACCCTAAACCCTAAAACTAACCTTAAACCCTAAACTCAAAACCCTAAATCTACAACCCTAAACCCTAAACCCCAATCCTTAAACCCTAAACCATAAACCCTAAACCCTAAACCTTAAATCCTAAAAACCTAAAAACCTAAACCTAAAATCAAAATTAATAAATAAACTTAAACCTAGATTAAATTAGAAATTAAATTTAAATAAAAATTTAAACAACATAAGAATAAAATAAAATAAAAAATAAAAACTAAACTAAAATAAATTAAATGAAAACCTAAACTAAACAAAAAAATAAAATAAACCTAAATATAATAAAAACTAAATGTAAAATAAAAATTAAATAAGCCAAAAATAAAATAAAATAAAAACCTAAACCTAGAAAATCAACCTAAAAATAAAGAAAAAATAAAACCTAAACCCTAAACTAAAAAAAAACCTAAACTTAAAATAAACAAGATAAATTAAACCTAAACCTAAACTAAAATAAACTAAACTAAAATAAATAAAACCTAAACCTAAACCTAAAATAAACTAAACCTATACACTAAACTAAATTAAATAAAATAAACTAAAAATAAACCTAAAACTAAGCTGAAAGAATAAAACCTAAAATAAAAACCTAAAAGATAAACCTAAAAAAATAAATTTAAAACTTAAGCCTAAACCTAATTATAAAAATAAAAACCTAGAACCAAAAAATAAAATAAAAAATAAAAGTTAACTAAAAAATAAACATAAACCTAAACCTAAACCAAAAAATAAACTAAAATAAATAAACCAAAAATAAATAAACTAAATTAAGTTAAAATAAAAAATGAACCTAAATAAAAATAAAAAAATAAATAAAAAATAAATAAAAAAATAAACTAAATAAACTTAAACTTACTGGTTTACTTAATTTAAAAAAATTTTAAAAAAAAACCTAAACCCTAAGCCCTAAGCCCTAAACCCTAAATCCTAAACCTTAAACCCTAAACCTACTAGTTTACTTAATTTTTTTTAAAACCCTAAGCCTTAATCCATAAACCATAAACCCTAAAACCTGAAAAGCCAAAACCCTAATCCTAAACTAAATAAAACCTAAAAAAAGAAAAATAACAAAAAAGTAAATAAAATCATAAAATAAAATAAAACTAAAACCTAAACTTAAACCTTAAAATAGAATAAAATAAAAAATAAAAATAAACTAAAATAAAAAAATAAAAGCCTAAACTAAACTCAAAAATGGAATAAACCTAAGAATAAAAACCCTAAATAAAATAAGAACTAAACAAAAATAAAAATAAAACAAACCTAAAATAAAATCAAAGCTAAATAAAAACTTAAATATAAAAAATAAACCATGATATAAATAAAAATTTAAACCAAAACCCTAAACTTAAAAAAAAATTGAACTAAAATAAAAATAAAATAAACAAAATAAAATAAACCTAAACATAAACAAAATTAAATAAAACCTAAACCTAAACCTAAAAAAGCTAAACCTAGACCTAATCCTAAAATAAATAAAATAAAATAAACAAAAATAAACCTAAGCCTAAATTAAATAATAAAACCTAAAAATAAAATAAAATAAAAACCTAAAACTTAAACCTACAAACATAAAATAAAAACCATAAAATAAAAATAAAACTAAAACTAAAAATAAAGCCTAAACCTAAAAAATAAAATAAAAATAAAACTCAACTAAAAATTAAACTTAAACCTAAACCTAAAAAATAAACTAAAATAAAAAACCTAAATTAAAATAAATAAACTAAAATAAATAAAACCTAAATAAAAATAAAAATAAAGTAAACAAACATAAACAAAAAATAAACTAAATATTCTAAATAAACCTAAACCTACTGGTTTACTTAATTTAAAAAAAAAACCTTAAACCCTAAACCCTAAACCTTAGAAGTAGAAAACTTAAAACCGTAAACCCTAAACCCTAAACCCTAAACAAAACCCTAAACCATAAACCCCAAACACTAAACCTAAACCTAAAGTAATTAAATAAATTTTAAAATAAACATGTATCCTAAAACCTAATAAACCTAAACTCTAAGAATGGGTAGAACCTTGACGACATGAACATCACACCAACTGCTCGCCTAAATCTGGAGGTGGAGGTGAAGAGAAAGTGGTGCTTATCATAGGTGGTGGGGGATCTAGAGGTGGTGGTCATAGTAAGGGTGGTTATGGGTGGGAGGAGCGATGCCATGTGGTGGTGAGGGAGAGATAGGGATATGATGGTGGATCCCGCTACTTGAGAGCTAGGTGGTTGATGGGAACCGAGAACTGAAGAACAACATCAATCGAAGTTATGGAATCTTTACGAGAGAGTTCTAGTTATCAAAGGTTTTGATTTGCTATGTCATCACTTGTGTCTCGATAACTTGGTGTGTAACTTGGTTGATGAAATCAAAAGAAGAAATGTTGAATCTGATTTTGTTCGTGTTAAAACCAAAACCAAAACCAAAACTAAAACTAAACCAAAAAACCAAAACCCTAAACCCTAAACCCTAAAAACTCAAAACCCTAAACCCTAAACCCTAAAACCCTAAACCATAAAGCCTAAAACATAAACCTTAATGCCTAAACCTTAAACCCTCAACCCTAAACCCTAAACCCCTAAACCCCAAACCCTAAACCTTTAAACCCCAAACCCTAAACCCTAAACCCTAAACCCTAAACACTAAAAACCTAAACCTAAACTAAATAAAATCTAAAAAAATAAAAATAAAAATACCTAAACCCTAAGTAAGATAAAATTAAAAAATAAAATAAAAACATAAACTAATATGTAAACCTAAACCTAAACCTAAAAAGAAAATAAAATAAAAAATAAAAAACTAAACTAAAATAAAATAAATAAAACCTAAAGTAAACTAAAAAATTAAAAAAAACATAAATAAAATAAAAACTAAACCTAAAATAAAAAAATAAACCTAAAATAAAATAAAATAAAAACTAACTAAAAACCTAAACGTAAAAAAAAATAAACCAAAAAATAAATAAAAATAAAACATAAACCCTAAACCTAAAATAAAAATAAAATAAACCTAAACCTAAACTAAAATAAACTAAACTAAAATAAATAAAACCTAAACCTAAACCTAAAATAAATTAAACATAAACCAAATAAAATAAAGTAAACTAAAAATAAACCTAAACAAAAAAAAAACTTGAAAATAAACCAAAATAAATACCTAATACCAAATTATAAAGAAAATAAAATAAAACCTAAACCTAAACCTAAAACAAAAAATAACTTAAACCTAAAAATAAAATAAATAAAAAAACTTAATTAAAAATAAAACTAAACCTAAACCTAAACCTAAAAAATAAACTAAAATAAAAAACTTAAACTAAAAGAAATAAACTAAACTAAATAAAAATAAAAATAAACCTAAATAAAAATAACAAAATAAAGTAATTAAAAAATTAAACTAAATAAATTTAAAAGTACCAATTTACAAAACTAAAAAAAATAAAAATAAGAAAACCATAACCCTAAACCCTAAACCTAAACCCTAAACCCTAAAACCCTAAACCCTAAACCCTAAACCCTAAACCCTAAATCCTATAACCTTAAACCTTAAACCCTAAACCCCAAACCCAAAACCCTAAACCGAAGCTAAAGAAAACCCAAAAATAAAATAAATAAAAAAACCTAAACCAAAATAAAATAAATAAAATAAAATAAAATAAAAACATAAACTAAAACCTAAACCTAAACTTAAACCTAAGCCTAAAAAGAAAATAAAATAAAAAATAGAAACTGAACTTAAATATAATAAATAAAAACCTAAACTAAACTAAAAAAACTTAAATAAAAATAAAATAAACCAAAAATAAAAGAAAAATAATAATTAAAAACTTAAAAAATAAAAAATAAACCAAAAAATAAAACCTAAAATAAATAAAAAATAAACCTAAACCTTAAACTAAAAAAAAAACCTAAACCTAAAATAAAAATAAAATAAACCTAAACCTAAACTAAAATAAACTAAACTAAAATAAAAACTAAACCTAAAAAAATAAAATAAAAGCCTAAACCTAAACCTAAAATAAAATAAAACCTAAACATAAAAAATAAACCAAAATAAAATAAACTAAAATAAAATAAATAAGGTGAACTAAATAAAAATAAAAAATAAACTTAAATAAAAAATAAAATAAACTTATATAAAGAAATAAACTAAATAAACCTAACAGTTTACTTAATTTTAAAAAATACATAAAACTTATACCCTAAACCCTAAACCCTAAATCCTAAACCCTAAACCCTAAACCCTAAAACCCTAAACCTTAAATCTGTAAACCCTAAACCTTAAACCTTAAAAATAACCCTAAACCCTAAACACAAAACCCTAAAACACTAAATCTTAAACCCTAAACCCTAAACCCTAAACCCTAAGCCCCAACTCTAACCATAAACTCTAAACCATAAACCCTAAACCCTAAAACTCTAAACCCTGTACCCTAAACTAACCCTAAACACTAAATGCTAAACCCTAAAAACACTAAACTCTAAATGATAAACTAACCCTAAACCCTAACCTAACCCTAAACCCTAAAACCCTAAACCCTAAAACTTTAAACCATAAACCATAAACCCTAAACCCTGAACCCTACACCCTAAAAACCTAAAAGCTAAACCTAAACTAAATAAAACCTAAAATTAAAATAAATAAAAAAAAACTAAACCTAATTAAAATAAAATAATAAAATAAAATAAACCTAAACTAAAACCTAAACTGAATAAAAAGATAATAAAATAAACTAATAAAAAATAAACTAAAATAAAATAAAATAAAAATAAAAATATAATAAACCTAAAATATAAATCTTAAAATAAAACTTAAAAATAAATAAAAAATAAAACCTAAACCTCAAATAAAAATAAAATAAATAAAATTAAATTAACTTAAACCTAATCTAAAATAAATAAAACTTAAACCTAATCCTAAAATTAGCTAAACCTAAATCTACACCTAAACTAAATAAAATAAAATAAACTAAAAATAAACCTAAACCTAAACTAAAAAATAAAACCTAAAAATAAACCTAAAATAAAAACTTAAAACCTAAACCTAAAAAAATAAAATAAGAACCTAAACTTGAACCTAAAAATAAAAATAAAACCTAAACCTAAAAACTAAAATTAAATAATGCTCAACTAAATAATAATCCTAAAGCTAAAAAATAATCTAAAATAAAAAACCTAAACTAAAATAAATAATCCTAAAATAAATAAACTAAACTAAATAAAAATAAAAAATAAACCTAAATAAAAATAGAAAATAAAATAAACTAAAATAAATAAATAAAAACTAAATAAACTAAATAAACCTAAACTTACTAGTTTACTTAATTTTTTTAAAAAAAACCATAAACCCTAAATCCTAAACCCTAAACCCTAATCCCTAACCCAAAACCCAAAACCCTAAAAGCATAAACCCTAAAATCGTAGACCTTAAACCCTAAACCCTAACCCTAAACCCTAAACGCTAAACCCCAAACCCTAAACCTAAACCTAAAGTAACTAAATAAATTAAAAATAAACCTAAACCCTAAAACCTAATAAACCTAAATCGTAACCTAAACCCTAAACCCCTACTCTACATGGATAAATAAAGCAAGGTTTATTTAAGATGGATTTTAAAGTTCCATATGGGGCAAGCCCCATAGTTACATCCTAAAGAACGTGAGTTCCTTAAGAATACTCTTGATTAAAGTAGGTAATTATTTTCTCCAAATATTTCAAAGATAGGACCATTAATAAATTGGCTATGTTTAAAAAATCAATCGGGATAAATCAAAAAGGAGAGACTTATTATCAAAGCCAATTGGAGATGAATAGGGAATACTCATGATACTAGGAAAGCTAGTAAGCATTCCAGCCTATCCTATGGTTAGACTTTATATGTTTGAAGTTGAGGAGAATTATATGTTTGAGTTGGAATTTTATTAGAAACCTAGGACTTATAATCTCATAACACAAGGTTGTGGAAATACCTAAGAGGTGAGGATTTATACATATAGCCCGAGGGGAAACATCAACCTTAGATCCTAAATCTAGGGAGCTTTAGCGAGGGCCAAAGCTCCTCCTAAGCCTAAATGATAAGATGGTTGATTCGATCTATCACTTATGGAATTGTGTCTTTATAGTACAAACGGTTCTAGTTATCTAGGGTTTTTGATTTGCTCTATGCGTGGTCATTTTTTATCTATGTCATCACTTGTGTCCTATAAAACTTGGTGTGTTACTTGGCTAATGAAAAAAAGAAGAACTATTGAATATGAATTTGTTCTTTATCAAATAAAAAAAAACCAAAAACCCAAAACTCTCAAATAAAAGATGAACCCTAAACCTAAAACCTAAACTCTAAATCCTAAACCCTAAACCCTAAAAACCTTAATCCTTAAACCTTAAACCTTAAACCCTAAAACCTTAAACCCTAAACCCTAAGACCTAAACCTTAAACTCTAAACCCTAAGCCCTAACCCTTAAACCTTAAACTAACCCTAAATCTTAAAAAATCTAAAACCTAAACCTAAATGAAATAAAACCTAAAAAATAAAATTAATAAAAAACCTAAACTAAAATAAAATACAATTATAAAATAAAATAAAAACATAAACTAAAACCTTAACCTAAACCTAAAAAGAAAATAAAATAAAAAATAAAATTAAATTAAAAAAAATGAAACCTTAAACTAAACTAAACAAAATAAAAAACCTAAATAAAATAAAAAGTAAAACTAAAATAGAAATAAAATAAACCTAAAATTAGATATAATAAATACTAAATAAAAACCTAACCTAAATAAATAAAAAAAATAAAATTAAAATAAATAAAAAATAAAACCTAATCCCTAAACTAAAAAAAGCCTAAACCTAAAATAAAAATAAAATAAACCTAAACCTAAACTAAAATAAACTAAACCTAAACCAAAACCTAAACCTAAACTAAATAAAATAAAATAAACTAAAAATAAACCTAAAGCTAAACTAAAAAATAAAACCAAAAAATAAAACTAAAATAAAAACATAAAGCCTAAACCTAAAAAAATAAAATAAAAACCTAAACCTAAACCTAAAAATAAAAATTAAAACCTAAAAGTTAAAATAAAAATAAAACTAAATTAAAAAGTAAACCTAAACATAAATTTAAATGTAAAACATAAACTAAAATAAAAAACCTAATGTAAAATAAATAAACCTAAAAGAAATTAAATAAACATAAACCTTCGAGTTTACTTAATTTTTTTTTTAAAAATAAACCCTAAATCCTAAACCCTAAAAATATCCCTAAAACTAAAACTCTA
>JAKCPB010000354.1:0-51321 GCA_021442155.1 Cymbidium sinense | reverse complement strand
CAGATGGCTTAGAAAGGGTTTCAAGTTTGGATTTGATCATGGGCATCAATCATTTAGTTTTGGAATTTGGGTTTGGATTTGGATTTGAATTGGATGTTTGAATTGAACTTGAGGTTTGGTTTGAGAAAGTGAACATGGACTAGATTGTAGGGTGATCTCTTGGTCAAAAGTAGAAAAGGAAGACCATCTCTTTGACTTGAGTATTTTTCAACTTAAGATAATTTAACCTCAAAATGAACCCCTTGAAGTGTGCATTGGGAGCTTCAAGAAATTTCTTGGGTTTTTTATCGACACCGTGGAATCAAAATCGATCCGAAGAAGACCAAGGCGATAGTAGAAATGCCACCCCCTAAAAGGTTAACTCAACTTAGATTATTCCGAGGGCGGTTGGCATATCTAAAAAGCTTTATATTCAACATATCAGGAAGATGTCAGCCATTCTCAGCACTTGTCAAAAAGGATGTCGAGTTCAAGTAGGATGACAAGTGTGAGCATGCCTTGAAGACATCAAACATTACGATGGCCGGTTCTAGTAGCCCCTAACCCAGGCATGCCGCTCATACTTTGCTACATTAGATGACTCCCTTAGTAATTTGTCCGCTCAAGTCAATGATGAAGGGAAAGAAAATGCATCTACTACCTCGCCATCATCTAATCCCTAGGCTAATTATCCACCCATTGAGAAGCATTGCCTAAGTTTAATCTTTGCATCCCAAAAGCTACAACATGCTTTCTCATAAGGTGAACTTAATCTCTAGGATCAATCCACTACAGTATCTTATGATGGCTGATGTTATCTTGATGGTTGGCATGATGGCCCATGATCCTCTTGTTGCTTGACATTACCTTCGTACCCCTCCATGCGGTGAAAGGATAAGCACTAGCGGATTTCTTAGCAGCACACCCACTTCTTACTAACTTTTGCTTGGTGATGATCTCCCTGATGATCAAATCATGAACTTAGGGGATACTAGAATTAACCATTGGGAAATGTACTTTGATGGTGTGGCTTCCTCTCAAAGAGGAGAAGAACCACAATCTATTATTCCAAAAAAGGCAGGGGTAGGAATAGTTCTCTTATCTCTAGACCGTGATGTGATGAGATTCTCATATCATCTGTCTAATCCTTGCACCAACAATGAAGCTGAATATGAGGCTCTGATTGTCGGTTTGGAGTTAGTCATTACTCTAAGCATCCCACATCAACATCTTCAGATTCTCAAGTTATTAACCAAATCATTGGGTCCTATAATGTTATAAAGCCCAAGCTCCATCACTACCACAAGTACACCATAGAGTAGTTGGACCAAATCCCAGGTTACCATTTATAAGATTCTTTAAGGGAATGCCATAGGTATTCTTTATCCAAGCTTGCCAAGGAGTTGGCATGTCGGAGGATGAGTCCATATCAATAAAGGTCCAAAATAGACAAGTTTATCCCTTATTGATATTGAACTCATCAAAAAGTACTCTCTTGAAGGGGAGGTTGCCATTACCAAGAAGGATAAGGAGTTAGATGGAGGCAAGCGATTCATGGATTACCTAAATAAAGGCAAACTACCTCAAGAGAAGTCCCAAGCCTATCAGATGAAGCAGAGAGCACTTTCCTACACTCTTGTGGATGGTGTCTTATTGATGATCTTTTGATCCTATGTGGTTATATTATTTAGACAAGCACGAGAAGTAAGATCATGGGTACACTCGATTATGTGGAGCCAACCAATCGTCAAGATGAAAGCCAAGATCAAGAGACTAAGATACCTACCCATCGATGATCAAAGATTGCATGGATATGGCTAGCGATGCCACCAATGTCAAATACAAGGTGTGGTCCTACACCACCCAACATTCTACATTCTACATTGGCCTCGACCATTCAGTGTTGGGGTACCAACATAGTGGGTCGATTGATCCTCCTTCTTCCAAGGGTCAGTTCATCTTAACTACGACTACTTTTCCAAATGGGCGGCAATTCCACTCAGAGAGGTCATAGCTTAGCATGTGCTCTAGGTTTTTAGGAACCATATCATATATAGGTTCAGAGTGCCTCGGCGTATTATATCTCGATAATGTACGCATTCAAGAGTGAGATCATAACTTTGCCAAGACATAGCATAGATTGGAGATATTCTACCATCAACTGAGGGCAATGGCTTAGCAAGAATCCATCAACAAAATTCTCATCTAAATGCTAAAGAAGACACTCGACAACAATAAGCGATAGTGGCATGAGAAGTTAGTTTAAGTCTTGTGGGCCTACCACACCACATATAAAACTCTAACTCAGTCTACTCCTTTCTCCTTAATGTATGGGTCCAAAGCCGTTCTACCATTAGAAGTCCAACTCCCATCACTAAGGATAGCTGTGGGTAGCAAGATCACAGTAGAGTAGAACACCAAGTTGCGGTTAGAAGAGCTTGAAGGTTTGGAGGACAGATGCTTGCAGTTATGCCAAAACCTCAAGTTGTACAAAGCTAAAATGATTCAAGCTCACAACAAGTTGGTGCGTCTAGAGCTTTCAAGTAGGAGAGCTTATTTTAGTTCAAGGAAACCGATTGTTGCCCATCATAAGATGGGAGGCAAGTTTGAACCCACTTGGGAAGGCCTTTTTGCCATAAAGAAGCCCTACCAAAGAGAATCTTATTAGTTTATTAATCATAAGGAAGAGCGCCCAATGCTTCCAGTCAATAGGCTCTACTTAAAGAAATATTATAAATCATGTTTGAAAACAATTATCATTAATGAAAATTCCTTTTCGAATTCAATCTCTTCCATGTTGAAAGTATTCTTGTTTGTGAATCATCATGATGTGTTTAGGGTAGGTGTAAGGAACCCGGTGTCCTATCCTTCATCAATGCAACACAAACACAAATTACACACAAACATATAAAAAATACATATCTTTTATCTCGCTACTCACGAGTTGAGATAACCCTAGTGGCACTCTCGCTTGCTCTTGGTTCTAACGTGCTACCCTGCTAGTGTGTCACCCTAGTGGTCTTCTTGCTTTGGAGGATGTAAGTCTGCTATGGTTTCCTTCTTTACTTGGCCATTGCACACCGAAGAGCACCTTGTTAGTTTGGTAGGCCTTACTATATGGCCAGTAAGTTACCTCATGTTCACTTCATTTAAGAGGATGTGAGCCTGCTATGCTTTCTTCTTGGATTAGCCTTCATACACTGACTGGGTTGAGTATATTTGATGTTTAGGATAAGTCCCTTAGTGGCTCCTTCCCTCCTGACTGCTTCAAGTTTGGGTCCAGTCCTTCCTCGGGCTCCTCACTTTGTAGTTTCTCTTGGTCGATAACATAGTCCCACGATGACGACTATTCGATGATCAATTATGCTTGGAAAGTTGTAAGCTACATGCTTTCTTTCGATTGATCATTGCACGCGGACACCTTATGTTGGTTGGTTCTCACTATCTTGTGAGATACACCACTCATGCTAATGGATACACCTTAGGTTGGTTGGTTCGCACCTTAGGATACACCACTCATTGTAGATGTAAGTCTGCTATGCTTTCTCCTTGAGTTGGCCAATGTACACCTATAGGCTTTCTTTTAGCTGATAATGCCTAAAGCACCTCCCTGGGCACTATATTTGAATCATGTCTTTTGCAACCCCATTTACCTAGTTACTTCAGACGTTCCCCTTTTCTAGTAACCACCCAGTTGGAGAATCATCCTATTGATGCGAAGAATTTCCTTAGTCCCAAATGAGATAGGTCAAGGCGATGTTGACCTCACTTTTGGAGTGAGCTCTCAACTTCCTCATTACTGGATCTAGGACTCTTATACACTAAGAGCTCCTTAGTCTTAAGACACTTCTAGTGATTAGGTGAACACTTAACCAAGCCTAGAGACTTAGAAGAGTTAGCCATAGGAATAGGTTATGCCTTAGGATTTAGAAAGATTTGCCTACCCTATAGCCTTAAACACAATCCTTACTTCCTTCTTCAAACCAAACTTCCCAATCAAATTCAAATTCAAATCAATTTGATTTTTCTCAAATTTCCATTCAATCTCAAATTAAATTCCAAATCAAATCCAACTAAAAATGATTGAAACCCAAAATCAAAATCAAATTTTAAATCCCTTCCTAAGCCATATGAACCACCTTCATATGCTTAGCCAAAACCCCCTTTAAACCAAATCAAACTTGATTGATTTCTTTAAAAATCAATCATTCCTTCATTTATATTCACAAATATAAATGAAATCTAAATTCAAACCATTCAAATCAAATCAAACCAAATCAAGATTTTTCTTAAGCCATATGGACTTACCTCCATAAGCTAAATCAAATCTCCACTCAATTGATTTCTTTATAAATCAATCATTCCTTCATTTATATTCAAAAATATAAATGAAACCCACCCTCCAATGACCAAAAATAAATCAAACTAAATTAATACCCTACTTAAGCCCTTTTGACCTAAATCCTTAAACTTGGTCAAATTTGCTTCCAAATCACTCCAAACTCAAGTTATTTTATCATGAATCATTTATATCTTCATTTATATTCACAAATATAAATGAAATAGAAATCCAAATAGCCAAAATCAAACCCATCAAATTTCCAATTTTATCTTTTTCTTGAACTTGGCTAAATGATACCCAAATCAATTCAAAACCCATGGTTTTCTTCATGATTCAATCATTCCTTCAATCATTGTTCCAAATATAAACACAAACTACAATTATCAAACCAAATCTAAGTCAACTCAAATCAAGCCCATGTTGACCCTTTTGACTTGAAATTATATGAACCAAAATCCATTTGACTCCAAACCAATTGCAATTGGATTTATATTTCAATCTAGGCTCATATGTTAGTTCAACTAAACTTGAATCAAGCCAAAACCAAACCAATTGACCCATTTAAGTCCACTTGACCCAAAGTGACCTAAAGACTCTTTTTGAGCTAAGTTCTAATCCAACCCAAATTGGATTGAACTAAGCCCATCCAAACCTCATATTATGATCATCATCCTAGGGAGATTAGCTGCCTTTAATTGGGTCAAACCAAGTCAACTTGGTCCTTTGACCAAGTCAACCTTTAGCCCAAATGAAACACAAACTAGCCAAAACCTACCATATACCAAATTAATTGAAACTATTATTCAAACCAATGCCTAATCAATGATTGAACTTGACCAAACCTTCAATTGAACCAAACCAAGTCCAATTGGTCATTTGACCTAAATTGACCCAAATTGGCCTAAAAGTCAAAATGGGTCAAATCATGATTTTGATCCAAATTGATTACAACCAATGGCTCAAGTACATTCCAAATCACTGATTGAACTTGACCAAAGCCATGATTGAGCCCAATTTGACCAATTGGTCAACTTGACCCAACCTAGCTCAAATTGACCTAAAAGGTCAAAACCAAAGCCTACAATCATTTTCAATTAGCCAATTGAACATGAACACCTAACCCAACCCAATTTGGTCAAATTGCTCAAATTCAACTTAGCCCATTTGACCTATTTGAATCCAAATGAGCCAAAATCAAACTTAAGCCAAATTAATCAAAACCACTTGAACCAAAACTCTTGAAATCATCACTTAAACCTAACCCAAGTCTTGGTTTGACCAAATTTGACCAATTGGTACCAAACCAAACCCAAATGAACTCATTTTGACCAAATGAAGCCAAATCACCCAAAACCAACCCATGGGATCTTAGGTGCTAGCCAAACCCGACCCAAACCAGTCCTAGTTCACTCTAAATTAAATCTATAGTGGACCCCACCCAAGGGATTAGCCATTGGACACACCCCATTTATATTGGATTCTTTCCATAAGAGGCAAAGTCCACTTTCTCCTCTCATGGCACCATCCAATTGCCAAATAAGGTATTCACCCCCTAGCCCAATGTAAGCCAACTTAGCACTTTCCATGGACTAAAACAAACCAAGCCACTTCACTCATGGAACCCTATGGGCAAGGAAGGACCAAGCCAATCTCCCCATATCTTGCCTTGAGCTCCCTTCCATAGCTTCCTCCACTCTGGCAGCCATGTGGCTCACGTGACCCTTTCGATGCCTCGATGGTGGTGAATCAGAATTTTAAGGATGAATCTCGTCCATCCATCACACACAATTTATACTCCCAATTCGGTGGCTTGTAATAATTCCCACTTAGAGTTCCTAAGCATTTTGAAACTCCTGAGCCTACCCGCCTCTGAGCTCCCATGATTGGAATTCTCCATTCTCATGTGCAACTGAAATAGGGCATCTTTCCTTTGATTCAAACTCCTCCCACTCAACCAAACCTCAATTAAACTTACCCACACCATCACAACACCTAGTCGAGCAATGCCAAACCATTTCCCAAGCTTCCAGACCACCGGAAGCCATACTTCAATCAAGACTGAATGCCAAAAGGGAGGAGGTTGGTCCATAAAGTAAACCACCTCAAATCAAAGCTCGTGTGGCTCAACCGAGCTTATTTTCTACCAAACAAAGCTACCTCAATCATTGAAACTGTTGATCACAAGCTCTGGTTAGGTAAATTCTCAAAATTGATCCTTGAATGAAAATGTGTTACTTCTTTTCGAAGAAAATTTGTATTTGAGCCCATCATAGCCATTGGATCCTTGTGAATCCTTGTGCAAGGTGTGGATTGAGTTTGAGTGGATCCTCAGTGAGCTTCGGATCGGCTCATGGGGCTCCCATTCATCGGTCATAGAAAGATGGATCATGGGTCATCCATTTACGCATGATTGAATAGATGGTGCATGATCAAATCATGTGAATCCCCTCTATTTACTCTTAATTGTGAGATCATGGTCATCCGATCTTAGATCGACGGTCTAGAAAGTATCCGTAAGTTAGCCTCTAATTTAACAACTTAAATAACCTATCCCATCATGCCACATGGAAATCATGTCGCATATATGGCGATAGATTAAGGGTTAATTAGGACTGTTTTAATTAAATTTTAAGTCTGAAACTTCCTAAAATCATAACTAATCCTAGAAAAATCCAAAAATATAAATGAGGGCTCATTTTAAAGATATTTCAGAGTAGAATTCAAGAAAATTATTATAAATTAATTTTGAATAGTAATTTCTACTTAATCAAGGTTTAATTAAAATTTAATTAGCCTAATTACTATTATCCAATTAATTTCAAATTTTTCCAGAGATGTTTAGGTGGATGACCTCTACCTCTCCTATTTTTCTTGGGATTGGATAGTTAGTTAGGGAAATCAATGGATTTAGCCTTAATTACTCCCCAACCTTAATTAATGATAATTAAGCAAATGAATAGTGGATTAACTAATTAATTTAGCTTATTGTCCTTTGTTAATAGTGAGAAGTCTTGAAGTGGTTTGGATTCATTCCTTATGACCATTTCATTAAGCCTCTTCATTTATTTCAAATTAATTAAAGCTTAAATAATTAATTAGCCACTTAATTAATTAATTAAAAGAGAAATGATATCTAATTATTTCAGAGCCTAATTAAATATTTGAAATGACTTAGGGAATGGGATGAGGCCTCTTCTTTGATCTCTTTTCCTAAGTTAATTTCATCATCCTAATTAAAGGAATAATCAAAAGATTTAATAAACCAATTAAAGGCTTAATTAATTTAAAATCCATTCATTCATAACCTTCCTTAATTAACCCTTGGGTAGTTTTTTGGGTGTTCAATAACCTAAAGAGAGAGCTAATGAAATTATGGTTAGCTCACGTGTGTGAGAAAACCATAAAAGTAATTAAGTGAGTCCCCTAAGCTTAATTAATAATTAATTATGAGCTAATTGCATTAGGCCCCTTTCATTTCATAAGAGCATTGCTAATTTACTTTTCATGTGGTTGCATCTCATGTTGGCTTATCATTGATTAATAAATTAACTTAAGGTGATATAGGTAAGGGTTAATTAATTGATTTAATTCATACCTTAACCTAATTAAGACATAAAATCAACCTAATTGCTTTTCATTAAACCAAATTAACTCACACATGGGGAATGGGATTAGGATTAGCAAACCTCTTTCACATTTCTTAAGTCAATCAAACATAAATTCAAAAATGGCTTTTAAGAAACTTTGGTTTGTTTTAAATGAGCTTGTTTAATATGATTGTCCTTAGGACTTGGTTATTGAATGAAATTACATGCTTGTGTTTCTTTATTTATTTCCAATCATGTTAAATGTTGTATGCCACTTGTAGTCATGCATTCATTTCTTTCAAATTAATTAAATAAATATGATTTCCTTTATGTCAATTTGCATGTGTTGACTTAATTAGAAATATGTGTGGATATTATCACTATTAAATCTTAAATGTATTTTCAAAAGCTTATTATATATATATATATATATATATATATATATATATATATATATATATATATATATTGTGACTTTAGCTACATATATACATAGGAGATGCATGTGAATATAAGCTTAGTGTATGAAGAAAAGTCTCTCTCTTTCATTCATGTGTTGATTTGCATAAGTTTGAATGTTAACGGGTATATTAGTCTGGACATTCCATGGTTGGATTTTTGAATGTATTTGAGTTTGATTTTTGGAAGTGGTTTTAATTGTTTGAATTCATATTTCATTTATATATGTGAATATAAATGACAATATAAATGGGTCATGAGAAAATTTCAAGGATTTGAATGATTTGATCATGATCCAAGCTAAGTCTTTAAAGAGGAAATTTAAAGGACTTAGGAAATTTTGGAGTTTGGAGCTTGAATTTTGAATTTTATTTGATTGATTTATATTTATATTTCATTTATATATGTGAATATAAATGAGAATATAAATGAGTTATGAGAAAATCCCATGAATTTGAATTGGTTTGATCATGATTTTGGCTAAGTCCTTAAGAGAAAATTAATGAAGGAGGCTTTTAAATTTGGAATTTAATTTTGGATTTGATTTGATTGATTTGTATTTATATTTAATTTATATGTGTGAATATAAATGAGAATATAAATAAGTTATGTGAAAATCCCATGAGTTTGAATTGATTTGATCATTGTTTAAGCTAAGTCCTTAAGAGAGAAGGAATTAAGAAGGATTTTAAATTTGGAATTTAATTTTTTTTATTTGATTTGATTGATTTATATTTATATTTCATTTATATATGTGAATATAAATGAGTTATGAGAAAATCTCATGAGTTTGAATTGGTTTGATCAAGATTTAGACTAAGTCTTTAAAAGAAGATTAAGGACTTAAGAAAGATTTGGACTTAGGAATTTCATTCATGGGTTTCAATCATGGATTTCAATCTTGGATTTCAATCATGTGGCATTGATTTGAGTTTGGAAAAAATCAAATAAGATTGATTTGGGGTTTGACTTGAAGAAAGGAAGGTGAGAAATGGTTCAAGCTAAGGGTAGGCAAATTTCCCTAACACCCTAAGGCATGACCTATTATGGCTAACTCTTCTAAGTCTCTGGGCTAGGTTGAGTGTTCACCTAATCTTGATTAAGGAACTCTTAAAGTCTAAGAGAAGTCCTATGTCTAAAATGGAGGGATTGAGAGCTCATTCTAAAAATAAGGTCAACAAAGGTAATGTGTGGTGTGGTGACAAAGAACACCACGTATTGTGTTGACCAAAATAATCAACAACACTAAAGATCACAAGCACTAATAGAAATAATCTATCCCTAACCCAAGGTGTAGAAGGAATCTAGAGCTTAGTGCAATGTGGCTCTACTTATGTCCAAGGACATAAGAGAGAGGAAGGAATCCACTAAGGGATAGAGTGTGAACCTTCCACTAGGGAAAGTTCAAGTCATCCACAAAGGGGATGAGAGGTTTTATTTGGTTTAGGTCTCACTAAGGAGAAATTTCCCTTTGGTGGCGGGTTAAATTTGTTTCAATTTTTGTTGGTTTGGATTTTGAGATGGATCTTGTTGGTTTGTGATGGATTGCACTGAGTAGGAGCCATGGAGACCTAGACCTAACTCAGATTTACCAATCTAAAGGGGCATATGGTAGGACTAGCCAACCGAAGGGATGCCTTTTCAATGCAAGCGTACTAGAAAAAAGTATAGTAGACTTACATCCTCCAAAGTAGGGACCAATTGCAGTGGTAATCTGTTGGCAAGACAAAGATTGAACCTAGGGTATTATTGAGTGAATGCCCGGGGACTTAGATAGCTCAAAGATAGTTAAGATTAATTTCATTTTTATATTTGTTTATTTTGATGGATTCTATTAGTTGTGATGGATCATACTCAGAAGGGGCTCATATCAGCCTAGACCTTTCTCAGATTTATTGAACCGAAGAGAGTAGCTTCCTGGGCGATGGGAGAACTATCTGACCAAAGGAGTGCCTTTCAGTTTGCAATGATCAATTAAAGAGAAGAAAGCTTGAGGACTCACATATTCCACTATAAAAAGACCACTAGGGTGATTGGTTATTTTTGGCCAAATCAATTGCACCCACCTAAGGCTACCCATCGATTTGCGACAATCATGCTAGAAAGAATGTGTCATAGTCTTACATCTTTCAAAGAGGAATGATTACAGGGGTAACCTGCTTATGGCAAAATAGATTGAACCCATAAGGGACTATGAGTGAGTGCCTAGGGACTTATCTCAACTCAACTTGTCAATTCCTATAGGGAGTTCTGCGTGCCTAAAGATAGGATGCTTGCTTGGGAAGAGGGGCCCTTTGGGGCTTGAATTCTAATCCACAAGTGAATATTTTTTTGTTTATTTTGTTTATTTTATCATGGATTCTAGTTTGAGGGATCAAAATTGAGAAGGAGCTTATATCGACCTAGACCTATCTCAAATTTCTTGAACCAAGGGAGAATTTACACATCCATGAACAAATTCTCCAACCGGAGGGTGGTTACTAGAAAGGGGCTGTCCAATCAAAAGTAACCAGTAGTGTCTAAATGGGGTCACAAGGACATGATCCAAATAGAGTGCCTGAGGATGGGCTAAGGGCTTAATCCAAAACCTAAGAAGATGACATGGTTAGTCATATATTCAATATGTATTTGTCCAACTCAAGGAAAAAGCAAAGAATCATATCCAAGAGTGGTGTATCCAGGGTGTGTCACTTGTCGACATGAACATCAACCAACCTAAGGTGCCCATCGGTTTGCAATAATCAACCTAGGAAGAAATCTCGGGGACTCACATCCTCCTATAGAGGATTGTTGGGATAGTTTGTCTTGGCTGATAGTGCTATCCGACCTAGGGGGACTTGAGTGAATGCCATTGGGAACTTATATCGACTCAAACATAGTCAAGGAAAGAAGCCTCTGGGGACTTATCCTAGACCTCAAACATACACGACCTTATTAGATCATGATGATTAGTTCAAGAAGAAAGCACGGGAACTCACATCTTCTTAAAGAAAGTCAACATGAGGTAGCTTAATGGGTGGGCAGTGAAACCTACCATACTAACAAGGTGCTCATTGGTTTGCAATGGTCAAAGTTAGGGAGAAAGCATGGGGACTCACATCTTCCAAACAAATGTCCACTAGGGTGACATACTAGCGAGGCAGCATGTAAACCCAACATAGAGCAGCTGATGAGTGAGTGCCACAGGGGGCTTGCTCTCACATCAAAGTAGCTCGAGACAAAAGATTTTTTTTTATTTTTGTACATGTGTCAAAAGGAATAGGATACCTCAGGACTCTTACACCTACCTTAAACACCAGGATTTGATGAAATGGTGCCAGATGGAAAAAAGGATTCCCTAAGAAAGGATGTAGGTTCTCTCACACCTATCTTAGTTGTGCTAATCAAAATAAGATGCCTCTCAAGTTCTCTTACACTCATTCTAATAGCATCAGGAAATTATGTTTGAGTTGTGAAAAAGGGATAGGATGCCATTGGGGGGCTCTTACACCTACAATAGACATGTCAAGATAGATTCACAAGACAAGCAAACAATGCTTCGAAAGAAAAGAAGATTTGATGAATGGAATCATACTTTATTCTTTTTATTAATAATTATTTTCAAATATGATTTGTTTCATGCATAATATTTCTTTAGATAGAGCCCATTAATTGGAAGCATCGGGTGTTCCCCTTTACAATCAATAAGCTAAAGATCCTCCTTGGTAGGCCTTCTATGGACATAGGGGCCTTCCCAAGTGGGTTCAAACTTTCCCATCTTTCTATGGACAATAATTGGTCTCCTTAAGACTAACACAAGTTCTCCTACTGAAAGACCTAGGCGCAGCTTATTGTGAGCTTGAATCATTTTGGCTTTGTATAACTCGAGATTCTAGAATGCCTGAAGGCGACTCTCCACCAAACATTCAAGCTCTTCTAACTGTAACATTGCATTCTCAGTGATCTCTTGCAATGCTATCCTTAATGATGGGAGTTGAACATCAAAAGGTACAATAACTTCAGACCCATACACTCAGGAAAATGGGGTAGACTGATTTGGAGTTTGGTATGTGGTGCGGTAACAAGGCTTCAACCAACTGCTCGTTCCACTATCATTTATTGTCATGAATAGTCTTCTTCAATATTTGGATGAGAGTTTTATTGAATGCTTCACTAAGCCATTTTTCTAGGGTAGTAGATGGTGGAGTATCTCCAATCTATCTGTCTTCTGAAATTTGATCTTTGTGCTTTTGAATAGTACCATTATCGATATAATTCATCGAGGCACCCCAAACCTATATATGATATGGTTCCTAAAAAAGCGGATGCTAGCTATGACCCCTAGTGGGATGGCTTTCCACTTGGAAAAGTAGTCGGTGGCTAAGATGAATCGATGCCCTTGGAAGAAGGAGGATCGATCGGACCCATATGTCGAACACTCAAATGGCCATGAGGCCAATGTAGGGTGTAGAATGTTGGGTGGTTGGTGGAGGACCACCGTGTACTCGATGCCATCTCTAGCTACATCCATGCTTTGTAATCATCAAGGCCCTAGTATCCAAGTCGCTTGATCTTCATCTTCATCTTGGATCGATTGATGTGCTGCATAGACGAGTGTACCTCAATTATAATGCCATGAGATTCATGTTTGTCTAAACAACATAACCACATTTGGTCAAAGGCGGTGGAGGTGCCATCAACAAGAAGCATAGGAGAGAGCTCTCTTTCACTGATGGGCTTGTGACTTTTCTTGAGTAGTTTACGGTGTTCAAATTATCTATGAATAGTTGCCTCTAATCTAGCTCCTTGTCCATTTTGGAAACAGCAACCTCCCCTTCAAGAGAAAGTCTGTCGATGAGTTCAACATCAATAAGGGATAAGACTTATCTATTTTGGACCCTTATTGAAATGGACTCATCTTTCTTCAATTCTTTGAAGTTTGTCTAAAGCATCTCTACGTTCTCTCAGGGAACCTTGTAGATGGTGGCTTTAGAAATTTGGGCTAGCAGCTTCAAGGTATACTAGTAGTAATGAAGAAGCTTGGGTTTGAGGACCTAGTAGGACCCGACAATTTGTTTGATAACCAACTGAGAATCCCAGAAGATGTTGATGCTCTTGACATTGATAGTGATGGCTAACTCTACAATCAAAGCCTCATACTCATCTTCATTGTTGGTGCGGGGTTGGAAAGATAGTGAGAATCTCATCACATCATAGTCTAGAGTTAGGGATATTCCTACCGCTTTCACGGAGAATAGATCATGGTGCTTCCCCTTTATGAAAAGAAGCACCATGAAAATACATCTCCATCGGTTATTTGCCGGCCTCCCCTAAGTTCATGATTTGTTCATCGGAGATCATCCAGCAGAGAATCAAGAAGTGGGTGTGCTACTAAGAAATGCAGTACCTATCTTTTATACCACGAGAGAACAATGTGATATCAAACTACGAGATGATCATGGACCATCATGCCAAATGTCCAGATAGCATTGGTTGTGTCATGAGATACTGCAGTGGATTTATTCTGGAGATCAAGTTCACCTTATGAGAAAGCATATAGTGTTGTAGCTTCTTAGAGGCAAAGATCAAAGCTAGGCAAAGTTTCTCAATAGGTGGATAGTTCACTTCAATAGAATCAGATGATGACTAAGGTAGTAGAGAGCGTTATCCTTCCCTTTGTTATTGGCTTGGGCCAATAGAGCATCGAGAGAGTCATCCAATGCTAGTGTAGAGGATGAGTGGCATGCCGGGATAGGGGCTGCTAGAACTGGGGCTTCACCAAATACTGCTTGATGTCTTTGAAGGCATGCTGACACTTATCATTCCACCTGAACTTGGCATCTTTTTTGACAAGTGCTGAAAATGGCTTGCATCTCCCCGATAGGTTGGAGATAAAGCATCTTAAATACATACCATCCTTGAAAGGATCGAGTTGAGTTAAACTCTTAGAGGTGGCATTTCTAAGATAGATTTAATCTTTTCAAGATCTATTTCTATTCCTAAAAACAACAAAGAATTTCTTCCAAATGCACACTTTAGGGATTCATTTTGAGGTTATATTATCTTTAATTCAAAACTACTCTCAAGTCCAAGAGGTGGTCTTCCTTTTTCTCGCTCTTACTAGATCATCAATGTAGCATTCAACCTAATGATGGATGAGTTCATTGAAGATCGAGTCATATGGTATTGGCCAGCATTTTAAGGCCAAAGGCATGACCCTATAAGATTCTCAAGGTTTGAAAAGTAGTGTTTCTTTCATCTTGAGACATCTTGATTTGGTTATAGCGGATGACCCATCTATGAAAGAAAAGACATGAGATGAGGTGATGTCCACCATTAATTCTGGTATAGGAAGAAGAAACTCATCCTTAGGACATGCCTTGTTTAAGTCCCTAAAATTGATGCATATGCGAATTTGGTCATTCTTCTTCTTAACTGGAATGACACTGGCTAACCAGGTAGGATATTTTTCTTCCCTGATGAAACCAACACCAATCAATTTCTTGACTTCAGAAATGACCTATTGTTCAATTTCTAATGCATCTAGGAGCTTGCTTAAGGGTAGCATTAGGATCTATTTAGCTTATGGACTACTACATGGGAGATAATCGAGCATCTCTTCATAACTCCATGAAGCAGTCTTTAAACTCAAATAGCCTAACTAAGTCATTGGTTTCTTCATTCATTGAGCGATGTATATGCATGGATTTTCTTATCCCAGGTTGATTTCTTTAAGCTTGTCAATTATTGAATGAATCTCCTCTTCAAATTGGTGGTGCTTCTTTGATTTGGAGATCATCATCATCAGATTTCTAAACACACATTCTCATAAGAGTTGGTGTTGTGTGAAGAAGAACTCCAAATGATTGGTAACAACTAAGTAATCATCATCATCAAGGACCCACTATCGAATCCTAGTCACGCTCTTGATTGTGCTTCCTTGTATATTATTCCATAGCTTTTCAAAGTACTCTAACATGTGCACCATGTGTGAGGAACCAAACCTTTCACGTATAAGATTATGAACACAAGATGAGTAAAAGTCAAATGGTAATTATTAATTCTTTAAATGTATCCTCCTCAAGTTGTACATTAACTTGACTTGAGGATGATGATCCCAAAAGAATCTCTTGACTTCATGTCCTTTGGAAGACTTAGGGACTTCCTTAACTACCAAACCTTCAACTTTCGAGATGTAAGTGAGGTTAAAGGTTCCCAAATGCTTTATAGTTTCACATAAACCTGATTTGAATACTTTGCTTTGTCTCTGCAGTCTTCATCTCTGCGGATCAAGTCACCTCAATGGAACCCCACGAGAGTTGGTATACTAATCACATTAGACTCATCCTCAGTTGGATTCCAAGTCTATGTGAATAGTAGTACTCTATGAACTGGAACATGACCTCTTGGTGATGGCCAAGAGTCTTCCACCTCGCCTATGTTTCTACCTATGCTGGTGGAGGTTAAGCCATACTACCCACATGTCCATATGATGGAATGAACTGTGGGTGGGATGTGATATACATATCTCTTTCTTCTTCAATTCCCCTTTCTGGTTCACTCGGACCTCCATTTTTCTTTTCATTTTCTTTTGGCTTTTTTTTTTCTTCATTTTCTTTTTCTTTTTCTTTTGAATATGAATTTTGTCCAAGTTCATGATAAAGGGTATTTTGAGAAAGATAGTAGGTTGCATCCTCATAAATCTCAACCTCTCTTACGAAAATGGCTTTTCATCTCTATTAACACAGTATTCAATCCCATCTTTTTTGAACTTGATGCACTGATGGAGGGAGGATGGAATGATCTTGTTCTGATGTATCCAAGGCCTACCGAGCAAAGTAGTGAACAAAGTGTTCAAATCAATGATGTAAAACTTGGCTTCAGTCTTCCAGTCACCTATCTCCAAAGGTAACACTATGGAACCTAAAGCTCGCTCACCTTGTTCATTGAATCCTCTCAACATCATCCGATCACCTCAGAGTGTGGAGATGTCAATCCTCAAATAGGAAAGGGTCTTTAGACTCATAATGTTTAGTGATGGATCAACAAGAACTCAAGTCGAACTGTCCATGTCAACTATGATGTAGAGGGATGGTTGTGCTCCAGTACCCTGAGAAGGTCTTCATTTGTGAAGGTGATCCCCTGAGCTTCTTTTATATAATATGCCTCCTCACCTATAATAGTCAGTTGAGCTAACCATTTTGATCAAGGAGAGCCTTGATTAGTGACTCCCTCATCTCTTTGGATAAGACAAGGCCATCGTATATGCTTAGCTTAGATGGAAACTTTTTTAGATGAGAGAGGACATTGTAGTCCACCTTAGGTCCTCACAAGCATATCCAAGGGTAGACATTTGGGAGGGCTTCTGATCCTCTATACCAATGACTTGTTTCCTCTATCTTGAGGTGCGCCTAGGAGGTAGAACCTTGCCACTATGGAGGTTGACTTGAGATCTCTTGTGGTAGGGTAATGGAAGGCTCTACCCGGCTCACTCACAGCTTCTCCTATGAGACCCTCGATTGGATGATTCCAAGTCTATCTCAAGAAGAGAATCTATAGTATTCAGAGTAGGAAAGTCCAACTCTAAATCAGAAAGAGGAAGATTGAAATTGTTATAGTTATTTTGTCTTGAAGAGTTATCATTAGGAATAGAAGAAGACAACCCATCAGAAGTGACACAAATGTAATTCAAACTAGCTTTATTCTTCAATTTCTTAGATTTGTTTGGAGGTACAAAGTAGAAATCAAGTAAAGTGAGTAAAGGATTTGATGCCCTTATCGATATGAGTTCTACTAGTAGAAGAAGAAGAGCTAATGAAGTGGAAGAAAAGGTGTGGAAGTTGCATATAGGTTGAAGGCTCGTTGGTGGTTGCTAATGGGCTATCCAGGTACATGCTCTTTGCCTCCCCCTTTCCTCGAGTTGGCACTGGCAACTTGCAAACCTTCCTTGATGTTGGAGGTTTGAGCTAACTCAAGCACCTATAAGGAAAGCTTTGTGATCTTCTGGATGATCTTCTTAGAGGTTTTGGATAAAGAAATATCCCAACCTTCTTTGATTTTGGAAGGATCACATGTATCCCCAAAGATTACCCTAACGGAATAGGATGGTTGTTCCACAAGGTATTCCTTTGGGATAACAATATCATCGGTCTTGAAGCTGTGTCCAAGCCAATCCTTAAATGTGAAGCAATCCTCCAAAACATGGCCTAGCATACGGTGGTAGGGGAAAAAGTTAAGATCATGACTTTTTCCTACTTCCTCCGATCTCATAGGCTAGGGTAGTTGAAAATCATGCTTCTTTAAGAGATTATTAAAGATCTTCTTGGGTACATCCCTCTTAAATGTATAAGGTTTGTTATGCTTATCTAAAAGAGTAGGTGGAGCATAGCTACGGCGGTATGTGTGCCACTACTAGTGGTATGGTGAGGAGGTGGTGGTCTGGCCATGGGGCTTTGTGTGGAGGCTGGGGCTGCCTCTGTGGTGGCAAAGGAGGTAGAGGCTGTTGAGGTCATGGTCTCTCTGGGATCTAGATGGCTACCCTTTATCTACCACTATCTCCCCTTCTTCTCAGACCTTTTGTGGCTTTGCTTTAAGCAATTGGTCTTGAAAACATAACTGTTTGGCCTCTCCTTGTAGAATAGCCGCCTTGTTGATTAGCTTCTCAAATGTCTTGATAGTGAAGCCCTTAAGCATAAAGGTGACAGGGCCATGGATATTCTTTAAAAGATTCTCAATGGCATGCTTCTTAGATAGCTGTGGCTTGCATTTCATACTCAGTTAATCAAAGATATAATGAACAAGGGACACACTTGGGTGTTGTTGTGCTACAACAAGGTCACCTACAGTAACTCTATGCTGAGCTCCAGCAAACCTCTTGATAAAGAGTTGCTCAAACTCAACAAATGTCTTTACTGAACCATTGGACAGTTCAGCATACCAATCGAAAGCAATCCATGTTAGGCTACTAACAAAGAGGCAAAAAAGCAAAGCGTCGCTGCCACCAGCATTGCAATAATTGGCTCTGAAGTGTGCTATATGTTTCCTTGGGTTTCCACTCCCATCAAAGCTTTTGAAGGAAGGTGGAATGAAACCCTTGAGATATTGGATTGAATTCCTCTGGTAGGGTCTACCCTTTGGAATAGATGATCCTCCAGGCTTGAGCTTCACTGCCATCAATGTCTTTTCTTGCATGGAGGTACTTTCCACTACCTTCCTATATGCTAGTGCTACCTTGCTCAATGAGAGGTAAGGTCTTGGTGGGTCCAAGGCATGCACTTCTGACTAATGTCTTGTAGTAGGATGAACTAGAGCTTATTTTGAATTACTAGCTAATAAGTCCTCTAACTCATGCCATCCTATCTATCCTCATCTTTTATTTCAACTAATATCAAGGTGTTGGGATTGGGCTTCTCCATCAACCTCATCACCTTCCATACTCGCTCACGAGAAGAGATCCTCCTATCTACCATGCAAACTCAGTTGAGTCTCCCAACAAGTCATCTTCATTGGGATTGAAGCTCTCCTCATCCCAACCAACCATACCCCCAAATCTCCTTCTTCTCTACAAGATAATGTGTTACTATCTTCTCAAGAGAATGATCTATTTGAATGGGAACAAATGATCTCAGCTGACCGGTGTGATCATATGCAGAGGCACACCTACTCTTGGGAGTCAATCCTATGAGGATTGTACTCACTAGATGAGAGACACTCCTGACTATCACTAGTTATGAGAGGGGTGACATTCCTAGGAGGTTCTACTATTATTGGTGCAGCTAGGCTATCATCTGCTACCTCTAAAATGACTACTACCATTTCCACATTCTGCTAAACTGGCAGAGTTGGTGAAGGGATGACCACTATGCTTGGGTCACCATTCCCTCTGCACCACCACTTGGGCAGAAGGTCAAGCAGGAGATCTTGGCCTCACCATAACAAGTGGTGTAGATGGGGTAGGATCCCTCTGCCATAGTCAGATCACCAATGGGGTATGCTTCTCCTCATATATGGCCTTCATGGCCTTTGATGGAACTGTAGATGCTATGACCTGGACTGGTAATGGAGAACAGGGGTAGAGCAGTGTGGTGGAGACACCACTGACTCTCTATGCACTATCCTCTGTGATGGTCCCAGTAAGTAAGATGTTGTCATATGGTGGGTCGGGTAACTGAATAGAAAATCAATAAGTACGAAGCTAGCTGAACCTCTGCCTCTCCCTACTGATAATGTGAGTTGTATGGGCCTCTCTGGCCCTCTCCTGATGGATATGATTCCCATACTATGGGGGATGATGGATCTGAGATCAAATTGAGCTCCAGACTCGACGTCCTAAGCTTCAACTAGCACAAAATTGATCGAGGTTGTACAACCTCCCTAAGTAACGATGGCGATGTTGGATCATTGGTGGAGGTGATGTGCGAATCCTCCTAACAACCTCTCTGTCTGACCTAGAGAGATGATGAAATTGGTTTGCTGTAACCAGTGGTGAAGTCAAAATGGGAAACTCCTCTGAGCAGCTCCATCTCCACAGCAATCCTAGTGTGATCGCTTGATCATGTGGTTTTTTCCTTCAATGTTCTAGTAGGATGAGGAGAGAGCTAGACCAGACTCAAAAGTAGGGAGGCAATCCTAGGGAGCCTTACCCAGAGATGAGAGGGTGCTAGCTCTCACTAGGGTAGCACGAGAAACCACGGTGCACCAAACTGGTGATCTTTGTCTATCTCAAGGCGGTGGGACTTCCAACTACTTTCCTTCAATGAGGAGATGTTAATCAAAAGGTAGATCAATCGGATGACCGGCTTCACCACCATGGTCACGCTATCATGAGGGAGTGCCCTCACATGTAATCCTCACTCCCTCAAATCCCTCAAAATGGATAAGGTGTGTATGATCCAATTGGGAAGTTGGTCAGTCCAAAGCTAAATCCATACCATGAGGGAAAGTGAAAACAAATTTCTACAAATTTTAGATCAAAGAGAAAATAGGCATCTAATGTGATGGTGAGAATAATAGGAAACAAGCTTGGATCATATTTCTATCTTTGTTGATTTTTTGAATTTGAGTTGAAAATTTGAACCCACATCCAACATCTTGGAAGTGTTAAGTGGGTTCAAATGGATTTGAAGATTTAGAAATTTTATTGAAAGAGGAATTTTTTAACATGATTCCAATTTCAACAAATTTGGGTAGGTTGAAAAGTGGATTCAAATATTTTGAGAAGGATGCTTCCATAGGTTCATGTTTGTCTGAATTTAGATTTTTTTTATTTGAGGACCCTTTCCTTTAACATATTTGAGTATGTTAAAGTAAGGGTCAATTGATTGTTTTTGATTTGGAATTTTACTTACTTAGCAAATTTGGGTATGCTAAGTGAAGTGTTTGAAAACAATTGTTTCTTTTTGTGAATTGTTGTTTGATTTTGAAGATTGAAATTTTCACTTAGCAAATTTAGGTATGCTAAGTGAGGAACCCAAGTGTGTTTTGTTTGATTTTTGAAAATAGGATTCTTAGCAAATTTGGGTATGCTAAGAAAATCCTAAGGTGTTTCATTTGTTTTGGATATTTGATTTTTTTTTTGAAAAAGAAGGATCCTTAGCAACTTGGGTATGCTAAGGAAATCCTAATGTGTTTCATTTTTGTTTTGATTTGATTGAAAGTGGAGACTTTACTTTAGCAAATATAGTATGCTAAGGATGAAATCCCACTTAGTTTTGTGAAATGGAAACTTCACTTAGCATATTTGAGTATGCTAAATGAGATTCCAAAATATGTGTTCAAAATTTTCTATTTGGTTTTGAAAATTGAAACTTCTCTTTAGCAAATTTTATATGCTAAGGAAAAAGTTCCAAAGGTGCTTGAAAATTTTTGGTTTTGAATTTGGAGACTTTACTTAGCAAATTTGAGTATGCTAAATGAAGTTCCAAATATGTTTGAAAATTTTTGATTTTGAATTTGGAGTCTTCACTTAGCAAATTTGAGTATGCTAAATAAAGTTTCAAATGTGTTTGAAATTTTTTTTTGATTTTGAACTTGGACTTCACTTAACAAATTTGAGTATGCTAAATGAAGTTCCAAAAATGTGTTTGAAAATTTTTGATTTTGCATTTGGAGACTTCACTTAACAAATTTGAGTATGCTAAATGAAGTTCCAAAAATGAGTTTGAAAATTTTTGATTTTGAATTTGGAGACTCCACTTAACAAATTTGAGTATGCAAAATGAAGTTCCAAATTTGTTTGAAAATTTTTGATTTTTGATTTGGAGACTTCACTTAGCAAATTTGAGTATGCTAAATGAAGTTCCAAAAATGTGTATGAAAATTTTTGATTTTGAATTTGGAGACTTCACTTAACAAATTTGAGTATGCTAAATGAAGTTCCAAAAATGTGTTTGAAAATTTTTGATTTTGAATTTAGAGACTCCACTTAACAAATTTGAGTATGCTAAATGAAGTTCCAAATGTGCTTGAAAATTTTGATTTTGGATTTGAGACTTCACTTAGCAAATTTTAGTATGCTAAAATGAAGTTCCAAATGTGTTTTGAATTTTGAAAATATGATTGTTAAGTTTTGATTTTGAAAAGAAGACTTCCATTCAACAAATTTGGGTATGTAAGGATGGAAATCAATCTTATTTTGAAATTTAAAAATTTTGTTTGTGTGTGATTATTGCTTTTGAGGAATTCCAACTTAATCATATGTGGGATATGTTTAAGTGGGATTTCCAAATAATATTATTTTTTATTTGGGAATGAAATCTTCATTCAATAAATTTGGGTATATTGAATGGAGATGTTCATATATGCTTTTGAAGAATTTAGTTTTGTTTGAAAATGAAACTCTCATTCAATAGGTGAGTGTATTGAATGGAAAGGTTCATATGTGTGCTTTTTGAAAGTTTTATTCTTAGATTTTGATTTTGACTTTTGGAAAGATGATTGTTCATTTTATTTTGAAAATGAAATCTTCATCAAAATGAATTGAAAGAAGATGTTCATTTGTGCTTTTGGAAAAGATTGTTAGTTTTATTTTTGAAAATTCCTACATGTAATAATTATTAGAATTGTTAAATGAGGGTGATAAAATTTTGTGGAAAATATTTTATTATGTGCATTTTTGAAAGGGTGCTTTTGAAAAGCAAAGTTCTCATGGAAAATTTATTTTATCTTTATTATTTTAGAATGAACCTTTCCTTATCATAAAAATGATAAGGAGGAAGTCTTTAAATGTTTTCTTTTTATTTAGATCTTTTTCTTTTTACCCATTGGAAAACCCAATGGGGGTTTTAAGACCAACATGGTGTGAGGTCCTAAAACCTAAAGATGTTGGCTAACTCAACTTAAGAATGAAATAAGCCAAGTGCCAATAGAAAGAAAGATAGTCTTGGATTCATACCAAAGTACAAACCTTTGAATTCAAACCAAAGTACAAACCCACTATCGATACTCAAAGATAATGATCATTTACAAAATATGGAGAGAGGAACCATCCCCAGTGGAGTCAAAAAATCTATGGTGAAAAAATTTATATTATTCTTTTATACAATTCTTGCCTTCATCTATCCCCCTCCTTTCGGGAAAAGAAGGACAAATGAAAACAAAATATATAAAATAATATATGCCTTGTTGGGACACACATTAGATCATAGATGTTCTTATTAAGGTGATGGGTATGACATTGAGGAGAGGTGTACTATCGAGAGATAGAAGTCACCACCATACAATGGACCTAATCACCTAAGGACTCCCCAGGACAATGGGTTTGCATATGTACTAAAGATTCTTCCCCTTCTTTACATGAAAAAGTAAAGTAAGGTTTATTTTAAACTGGCTTCATTATGTTCCCTATAAACAAGCCCCATAGTTAATTACATCCTAAGGGGATCCCATACTCTATTAAGGTAAATGATCATTGTCTCCAAAGATTTCAATGGTAGGACTATCAATTAGTTTATTTTGGGAGATCAAATGGGATTAATCAAAGAGAGGGAGTTATTATCGAAGCCAAAAGGAAGATAAGTAGAGATGCCCATGATGCTAGGAAACCTAGCGAGCATCTCAAACTATCCTATAGTTGGGCTTTATATTTTTGAAATTGATTTAATTTGTTTGAGTTGAATTTTTCATTAGAAATTTAGGACTTATGATTCCATAACACAAGATTAAGGAAATGCCTAAGAGGTGAGGATTTAAGCATATGGCCCATAAAGGGGAGAAGCAACCTCAGAACCTAAATATAGTGAGCTTTGGTGAGGGAGAAAGCACAAACTAAATATAAGGCAAAAAATGGGTAATTGATTTTCCTCCACAAGAGAGGACAAACCACTCATTTGGACTTACAGGTGGTCACCAACTAACTCCTCCTAAGAATTTAAATTCATGTAGGCAATTCATATGCTTTATGCAAGATAGCTAGGTCGTTGTTTATTTAGAAAGAGACTAAGTCCTTAAACTCACTCCCTAAAGAGACTAGATCATGTAAAGACATGCTTCAAATGACCTAAATCAAATGCAATTCATATTTCATTTTTATTTTAATTTTGGACAATTATTTTGACTCAAGCTAATAGGATTCATATGCCTAATGCATGAGAAATGAGATTATTGGCCAAAATCAGTGAGAAGGGAGGAGGTGTGTTTCCACCATGGCTCTCAAAGGTCAAGCCAAGTTTCTCTGGCAATGGTGGAAGCCCTCCAATCAAGAGTGAAAATAATATGCATTTGTGCATGATGTTATAAAAGAAGTACTCATCCGCTAAGGTTGCTAATTCTTGATTTTAGCCTAAGCTTTAGGTGAGGTTATGAGTTCTTTATTTTAGTTTTAAATTATTAGATTTGGTAAAGATTTATTTTTCTATAAGAGCTTAATCCACATCAGCCATACATAAAGCAAGGAAGAAACTAGAAAAAGGATGCCACTTAATGCACAAGCTAAAAAATCATCAATCAATTTATAAAACAAAAGAATAAGAGGCCATTATGGTGGTACCACACAAACCCAAAACAAATTGGGTAGCATATGTTTTACAATAATTTTTAATTAAATGATAATACACTCATATTCTTACTTTCTTCAAGCTTCATTTCTTCATTCTTTTTTCTTTTTTTTTTTTTTCCTTTTTGGATGCTGAAAACCATACATATTTAGAAGTTAAAGATTAAACCAATGAATCATGTAAACACATTCAAAATCCCCAAAAAAATTTTATGAAAAAAAAAAATCAAAATTTAGTATGATTGTTTATGGGTGATAAAAATGTATTTTGTTTGGTATAACCCAACACATTTTTATTTTTGTTTATTTTAGATGATTAATTCATTTTATATTTTGATTAGTTAAGGTAGATTAAGACATTTAATTAATCTTCTACATCCACCTACATTAACATAATTATACAAAACATAAAAGCAAAGTAAAAATGCAATGCACCTAAAGAAAAGTATGTAATTTGGCTATGATTGTATTAATTAAGCTGGATTTAACTTAGAAGTAATTTCAAACAAGCATATGAGTTGAGTTTTATTTTCTTAATTGAACTTAGGTTTAAACATAGATAAGTGATTAATTAAGTTAGAAAGTTTTAAAATTTTAAGATAAGAGAGAATTAATGAATTCCCTTATTTAAGTATTAAAAGAGAAAGTTTAGAATGATTAAATGCTAATTTTTAACCTTATTATAAAACAAACTTCAAAATGAGTAAACATTTTGTTTTAATTAAATAATGATAAATGAATTAAATTATAAATTACATGTAAATGAAAATAAAAGAAGTCATTAAAATATAAGTTTAGATTAATCAATGGATTAATTAAGAGTAATTAACATAATATTTAATAAACAAAATTGAGAAAATATAATTTAAAATAAAAAAAATTTTAGATTATTTGATTAATTATTTTTATCAATTTATATATTTCAATATTCTTTAAGAGATATGATTTTAAAGTTTAGGATTAATTAAAATTATTTAAAAACCAATTAATCCCATAAATACAACTTCTTTATACAAAAGTGTAAAAGAAATAAGTAAAAAACATTTGCAAATGATTATATTATGATTTTATATAATATTTATAAAATAATGCAAAATCTTCATTTTAAAAGGTAAAATATTTAAAACATTTTAATTTATTATTAAAAGCATGGATTAAATATTCTTTCACAAATAATATTTCAAAAATCTAAATTGAAAGAGAACTTCACAATCTAACCACATGCAAGCTTATCTATTAGAAAATCTCATGATAAACTTTGAAATGTTGAAAAATTTTGATATTTGAATATTTTATTTGAAAAAATAGGTTAGTCCAAGTTTCATTATTTTTCATTTTAAATTGTTTGGCTCATTTTGAATTTACAAAATTTAATGAAAAATTGACAATTTAAATGTAAACCAATTTAATTCATATGACATTTGAAATGTTAAAGCTTTGGTTTGATTCAATTTGGTTTAGTTGATTTGTATATGATTTAATTTTGAAAATGGGTAAGTTGAAATTTGACCCATTTGTATTTCTATCATTTTTATTTTTAGATATGAAGTGGATTGGTATTTTTTTTATTTAATCAATTTTGGTTAAGTTTAATTTGGCTCAACCATCTTTAGGTCAAGATTATTAAACCAATTAGACTAATTAGGTCTAGTTGAAATTGACTTTAGAAGTTAAAAGTGATTTAATGAACTTGACCCATTGGTTTTAATCAATTTTAGATAATTTTGACACATTTTTTAATTTAGGTCAAGTTGGGTCAATTTAATACCAATTTAATTAATTCAAATGTTGACTTTCAGTTTAAATATTCTTAATGAATTAGATAATTTTATCAATTTGATGGTGGATTTTTTGGCTAGTGGTTTCATTTGGCTAAATTTATTTCCCTTATTTGACTTTTTGACCCAATTTTGATTATCATCTCATGATGATTTTAAGAAACATAGTAATTGATTAATCCAATTTGGTTAATTAAATGGCTCATGATACTTTATCACTTTTCAAGTGAGCCTAATGGGTCAAATAATTGGTCAAGCTTTATTTGATTTGATTGGTTTTATGGATTATGATTGAAAAAAATAATTTCCAAAAGATTTGAAGTCAAATAATTTGATTATTTTTAATTATTCAAAATTTATGAATGGATTTTAGGTTTTGATTTTTGAATTGATTTTGATTTAGGTGAAGTTTGTATTATATTTGATTCATGAAAGCAATTGATTGAATGTGAAAGAAAAATCAAAGTTTGGCTTGATTTGAAGTTGATTTAGCTAAGTTCAAATTTTCAAGGCTTAGGTTGGATTTTGAATGTATTTGAGTTTTGATTTTTTGAAGTGGTTTTGATTTTGTATATTTCATTTATATTTTGAATCTAAATGATAATATAAATGGTCATCAAAATTTCAAGATTTGGAAGTGAATTTGATCATTATCAAACTAAGTATTTAAAGAATTTAAGGACTTGAAAATTTTGGAGTTTGGGCTTGAATTTTTAATTTTATTTATTATTTGTTATATTTCATTTATATATGTCAATATAAATGAGTTTAAATGGGTTATCAGAAAATCATGAAATTGAATTAGTTTGATCATGATTTTTTGGCTATGTCCTTAGGAAAATTAGGACTTGGAGGTTTTAAATTTGGAATTTAATTTTTTGGATTTGATTTGATTGATTTGGTATTTATATTTCATTTATATATGTGAATATAAATGAATATAAATAAGTTTGAGAAAATCATGGTTTGAATTGATTTGATTTGGTTTAGGCTAAGTTTGGAAATTGGATAAAAGTTTTAAATTTGGAATTTAATTTTGAATTTGATTTGATTGATTTATATTTATATTTCATTTATATATGTGAATATAAATGAGAATATAAATGAGTTTTGAGATCTCATGATTTTGGGTGGTTTGATCATGATTTGACTAAGTCTTTGAAGATTGGACTTAAAAGATTTGGACTTGGAATTTCATTTGGTTTCAATCATGATTTCAATCATGAATTTCAATCATGTGGCATTGATTTGATTTGAAGAAAATAAAATAAGATTGATTTGGTTTGACCAAGGAAGGAAGTGAGGAATGGTTCAAGCTAATGATTTTCAAATAAGCATGATATTTATTGTAATTTTTGATCTGGGTGAGGAATGTATATCATTGATGATGTGATTAAGGCTGATTTAGTTGAGAGTTTTCAAGATGGAGGAGTTGAGAGCTCATTATAAAATAGTCAACATGAGAATAGGTGTGGTCAGATAAAAGGAAAGAATTTGATTTGAAGATCAACAGAAGAGACAAGATAAATGATCTATTAAGGTGTAGAAGGAATGAGCTTGGTGAATTGGTTTTATGTGAGACATAATGAGAGGAAGGAATGATAAGATAAAGTGTGAATTAAAGAATATTAATCATTGAAGATGAATTTGATTTAAGTCTGAATTTAAGGAAGAGGGTTAAATTTGTTTAATTTTTTGTTGATTTGATTTTGATGGATTTGTTGGTTTTGATGGAATATAAATGGTAAAGATGAGTTGATAATCAAATTTAAATCTAAAGGGGTAGTCAAAACATGAGTAAGAAAAAAAAGAATTTTGGTATGGAAGTATATAGGAAGAAAGTGAGTAGAAATTAAAATGAGATTGATTTGAATCTATTGGCAAAATGGTAGATTGAAAGGGGACTTATTGGTGAATTAAGACTTGATCATTAAGATGGATTAAGATTAATTTTATTTTTTATATTTGTTCATTTTGATGGATTTATATTGGTTTGATGGATTAAAGAGGCTCTGGGAATATAAATTTATTAAACCAAAGGGAGTAGCTTGAGATTGAGAATATGACCAAAATTTTATTTTGCAATGATCAATTAAGAAGAAAAGAGAGAATTCCAAAAAGATTTGATTGTTTGCTTTGGGAAATGAATAATTTTGGATTTTGACTATCATGTAGAAAAAGAATGCATCATAGTTTACAATTCAAAGTAGAATGATTTATTGGAGTAACATTTATGGAAAAAATAGATTGAATTGACTAAGGGTGACTTAGGTGAGTGTGAAGGGGACAAAAGAGTGAATTTGAGTTCTTTGAAATAAAAATAGGATCCTTGGGAAGATTTGCTCAGGAATCCACAAGCAAATATTTTTGTTTGTTTGTTTTTGGATTTATTTATATGGATCTGAGTTTTAAGGATAAAATTAAGAAAGGAGCTTATATCACTAGACTTATCTCAAAATTTATTAAATAAGGGAGAATTTATGCATCTAAACAAATTCGACCAGGGGTGGTTACTAGGAAAGAGGTGTCAATCCAAAGTAAGGTAGTGTCTAAATGGGGAAGACATGATCCAAATAGAGTGCCTAGGATGGGCTAAGGGCTTAATCAAAACCTTGAAGAAGATGACATAGTCATATATTCAATATATTGATGTTTAACTCAGGAGAAAGTGAGGGTCATATCACTTAAGAGTGGGTGTATCTGGGTGAGTGGAGACATAGTGAACATCAACAAGTAAGGTGCCCATCATTTGCAACAATTAGATAGGAAGAAAGCTCGGGACTCATCCTCAATAGCAAATTGATTGTTGGGATAGTTTGTCTTTGGCTCAATGGGTGCTATTCCTTGGGATTCTTTGGTGAATGCCACTTGAGAACTATATCACAAAAGAGGAAGAGCCTGGACTTATCTAGATCAACATACTTTGATGGTTAGATCATGATGGTGGTTCAAGAAGAAAAGGCGGGGACTCATCTTCTTAAATAAAGTCAACATGAGGTAGCTTCTTTGGGTGAAACACCATCAACAAGGACTCATTGCTTTGCAATGGTCAGTTAGGAGAAAGCAAGGGACTCACATCTTCAAACAAATGACCTAGGGTGACATATTAGTGAGTCATGTAAACCCACCTAGGGACTATTAGTGAGTGCCATGGAGGCTTGCTACATCAAAATAGTGAGACAAAGATTTATGTTTTTTTGTGCATGTCAAGATAGGATGCCTCAGGGGACTCTTACACTACCTTAAACATGAGATTGATGAAATGGTGCCTGGATGGAAAAAAATTCCCAAGAAAGGATGGGGTTCTCCATCTTGGTTGCTTGTCAAAAATAGGATGCCTCTCAAGTTCTCTTATTCTAATAGACAAGAAATTGAGTTTGTGTTTGTGAAAGAGGATAGGATGCCAAGGGGGACTCTACCTTACCATGCATGATGGATTTGCAAGATAAACAAACAACACTTGAAAGAGAAGATTTGATGAATGGAATCAAATTTTGTTCTTTTTTAATAATTATTTTCAAACATGATTTGGTTCATGGGTAATTATTTTTTGATAGAGCCCATTAATTGGAAGCATGGGTGTTCCCCTTTACAATCAATAGATGATAAGATCCTCTTTTGTAGGCCTTCTCAATGACATAGGGGCCTTGAGTGGGTTCAATTGCCTCCCATCTTTAGCAAAGAATTGATCTCTTACTAACACAAGTTCTCCACTTTCAAAGCCTAGGTGAACTAGCTTGTTGTGATTGAACATGGCTTTTGTGTACAACTTCGAGGTTTTCATACGTGGACTCTCTCAACCTTGACTCTTAATCATAACTTTACTGCAGTGGAGTCTTCTTGCTCAATGCATCCTTATTGTGAGAGTTGAACTTCTAAATGTAGAATAACTGAACCCATACACTAAGGAAAATGGGGAATCAGTTGGAGTTTGGTATGTGTGCTAGGCCAAGGCTTCAATCACTAGTTCCATAATGTTTGTTGTCATCTTCTTCAATATTTGGATGAGGTTTTGTTGAATGCTTCTCTCAAGCCATTTTTCTAGGATAGTAGATGGTGGAGTATCTCTATCTATCTAGTGAAAAGAAGCTATTAATCTTGTGCTTTTGAATGAGTCAACATTAGAATATAATTTCTGAGGCATCCCAAACTATATACGATATGATTCCTGAAAAATTGAAGCACATATTGAGTTGTGACCCCTCTGAGTGGGATGGCTTCTGCCCACTTGGAAAAGTAGTCGGTGGCAGCTAAGATGAATCGATGCCCCTTAGAAGAAGGATCAATGGGACCTTGTATCCCCACACTCAAATGGCCATGAGGCCAATGTAGGTGTAGAATGTTGGGAGGTTGGTGGAAGACCACCTTGTACCTTGATGGCATCTCTAGCTACATCCATATGTAATCATCAAAGGCCATAGTATCAAAGTCAGATCTTCATCTTCATCTTCAAAATTGATTGATGTATTGATAGACAATGTACCTCAATTATAATGCCATGGCTTCATGTTTTGTCAACAATGTAACCACATTTGGTCAGGATGGTGGTACAGTGCCATCCAGAGCATAGGAGATGCTTAACACAAGGTCAACAACTTTGAGACATAACATAGATTGGGTTATTCTACCATCAACTAAAGGAAAATGGCTTAGCATAAGCCTTCAACAAAACTCTCATCTAAATATAAAAGAAGACACTTGACAATAACAGAGTGGCATGGCTTAGTTGAAACCATATGGGCCACACCACAAATAGAACTCCAACTTAGATACTCTTTTCTCTTAGTTTATGGGTCAGTCATTTTACCCAGAAGTCAACTCCCATCACTAAGGATATGTGGGTAGCAAGAAACAATAGCGAGAATGCGGTTAGAAGAGCTCAAGGATTGGTGGAGAGACCACAAGCATGCCAAAACCTTGAGTTGTACAAAACAAATTGATTCAAGCTCACAATAAGTTGGTTCATCTTATAGATTTTCAAATGAGCTTATTTTAGTTAATTATTCATATAGAGATGTTGCCACTAATGGGAGACATAGAGCTGACCATAAGATGGGAGGCAAGTGAACCAGGAAGGCCCTTTTTGCCATGAAGGCTACCAAGGAGGATCTTATCATTATTAATCATAAGGAAGCGTGCTTCCAATCAATCTACTTAAGAAATATTATAAATCATATTTGAAAATAATTATCATCAATGAAAATTTCATTTTTTGAATTTAATCTCTTCCATGTCAAAGTATTCTTGTTTGCAAATCCACGATGTATTTAGGGTAGGTGTAAGGAACCGGCATCATCCTTCATCGACACAACACAAACACATACACACACAAACATATAAAATAAACACATATCTTTATCTCAAGCAACTCAAGTTAAGTTACCCCTGATGGCACTCACTTTCGGTAGGCTCTAAATCGGTGACATCTTACCCTGTAGTGTGTCACTATGGTGTTCTTGCTTTGGAGGATGTAAGTCTACTACACTTTCCTTCCTTGCGGCCATTTTACATAGAGCACCTTGTTAGTTTGGTAGGCCTTAATGTGTGGTAGGTAAACTACCTTATGTTCTTCATTTAAGAGAATGTTCACTATGTTCTCTTCTTTTAACCTTAGCATTGGGTCAAATATATTTGAGGTTTAGGATAAGTCCCCTAGTGGCTCTCCCCTCACACTACTTCAAGTCAGGTCCAATCCTTCTGGCTCCCCTTAGTAGTTGCTCTAGGTCAGATACATTTATCATCGATGATCTTTCCCGATGATCGGTTCCACTTGGAAAGTTGTGCTACACTTTCTTTCTAGATTGATCATTGGACATGCGGGCACCTTAGGTTAGTTGGTTCTCACTATCTTTGTGACACCACTCATGTTATGGATACACCTTAGGTTGGTTGGTTCTCACCTTAGGATACACCACTCATGGCGGATGTAAGTTTGATGCTTTCTCCTTAGTTGGCCACACCTATAGGCTTTCTTTTGGGAGAGATAATGCCAGTAGCACCTCTATGGGCACTATATTTGGATCATGTCCTTTGTGACCCATTTAGAACCCGAGTTACTATCAGTTGGAAATTCACTTTCTGTAACCACCATGGTTGGAGAATCCATGGATGTCTGATTCTCCTTCATAGTAGATAGGTCAATGCATAGCCCCTTCAGTGTGGTCCTCATCCAGTCCATGAACATATAAACAAAATATATTCACTTGTGGATTGGAGGACACCCAGTGGTACAGTAGACATCATCTTTAGCGGTGTAAAACTCACATAGGAATCACTACTCGATATAAGTCCCTGGATTCACTCAATAATTGCCCCTAAGTTTGATATGTTATGCTACCAATGGTCACCCGGTTGTTCCTACTTTAGAAGATGAAAGTTTGCTATACTTCTTCTATAGATATTGCACCGAAACCCCCTTAGGTTGGTAGCTCTATCATAAATAGACTATCCCTTGTATTTATAAATGAGATAATTCAATTTGATATATCCCCTTCTCGGTTGGTCCATCGCATTGACATGGTCCATAAATTAAATATCAAATTTGACCAACTCACATCCCAGTGGATATGCCCTCAATTCAAAATCAACTAAACCAAACAAACCATATTAAATCACATGAAATTTAGATAAAAATATTCGACTACTTTTGAGTTGACATAAGTCCCCAATGACATTCACTTAGTATTTGACTAGGTTAGGTTCAATTTATTGTGCATCGATAGGTCACCCCAGTTGTTGTTCCTCACTTTGGAAGGTGTAAGTATGCCTTTTTTTTCTAGCCTGTCATTGCTCAGAAAGGCAACCCCTTAGGTTGGCTAGCTCTTGCGTGTAGACTATCCCTTTGGTTGTAAACAGATAGGTCAAGGCTAAAGCTTTCTCTGGGTCCATCTCGCCACATGGTCCATACATTAAATTAAATTAAACCCAATCTAATTTTTCAGTGGGTTAAATCACACCCTTCTCCCGTGGAGCCAATCATATATAAACAAGTCAAACCAAACAAATCAAATTCAAAACCAACCTCCTAGTGGAGCAAAATTAAAATAACTCCCAAATAGAATCTAATTCAAGAAATCACCAAACTCTTATTCCCGGTGGATACATCCCAAAAAAAATCTATGAATTCAAACTCAAATCCCAATCCCCAAGATAGCTAGCTTCCCCGTGGAAGGATTATATACCGATCCCTAGTGATGAGCCCTTATCTCTGGCAGATATGCCTCCCATCAATTAAAACAAAACAAATTAAGTATTTGATCTTAATCACGGTGGATTATATATTCTATCCCAGGGATCTTCTTTCCATAAATCATATAATCAAATAAAATTCAAACCTTATCTAAATTTTCTTCTTCTATGCCCTTGACATAGACCCTTCACATGTCATGTCCAATGCATGTGTGATCCCCTAGGATCTCCTCCATGTCCTTGACATGAATTCTCATCAAATCTTATTTCTTCTCTTATGCACACCTTTAATACTTCAACCAAAGCCTAATAATGTAGTTGTTCAAATTACATCATCTTAACATTATCAACATTTTATGATTTGTGATGGTGCAAGCTCAAACTAACTATACAATATCATGCTAAACATATTATAGTGTGAATTAACACACAATGTTATATTATAATATATGATGTTATATTATAATTTGGTATTATATAATATATTTTCTAATAATACACCTCATTAGAATCACTTAAAAGGAACAAATAACAAAATTTTCTCAAAATATGAATAATGTTCATTTTGGATATAAAATTGTTATTTTCTATTAGAAATGGTACAAAATAGCATAATTTTTGGCTTCTTGGTGTGTGCCATGAATTTGCAAATTCTTCCATCTCAACCTTCAAATTAACATTTTGTGAGTTTTGACCCAGCGGATTATAACAAAAGTAAAACATACTAAAATGTACAATAACATTTAGTAACACACTAACACATTCATATATATGTGAAGTTATATTGTATGTACATTATATTTTAATATGCTTTCATATAATATATTGTCTTACATTACACCTTAAAATGAATCACTTTAAGCAAAAAATTTATAAAATTTGGTTGAAAATATAAAATTTATTTTGGATGCAAAATTCAATTCTTTTGATTAAATGACACACCATAGACCCCAATGATGTTCCCTAAAGCTTACTTTAAATTTGGCCAAATCCATCATCTCAACCTATAAATCAATATTTTTATAAATTATACCGATTACAAACTCTACTACATCATACTATAATAAACTAAAATATGCTAAACAACAGTAGTAATACACAATAGTATGCTATAATGCATGATCTACACTATGTTATGGCATCCATATTATAATACACTATAACATATTATATTATATTATATTGCACATCAAGATTGCTTAAGATAAAAATCATAAAATTAGTCTAAATAATCAAAACTATATATTTTAGTTGTATCATTTACATATTTTAAATTGAAATAATATATTATGATGCCATGCTATACTATTATGAATTTGGCCAAATTCCACCATTTAAAGTCTAAATCAACATTTTTATAAATAATAATTAGTATAGGCTCCATTGCATGATTGTAAAATTTAAAAGAATTTAAAATGTAGAACAATATATTATGATACATGATGCTATACTATGCTACACCATATAATATTTATTTTAAACATAAAATTTTACTTTTAGACTACAAATTAGCATATGGTACTACAACCTAATTCCCACTTCAAATTTAACAAATTTCATCATCTAATTTATTAAATCAATATTTTTAATATTTATATTAATATAGACTATAGGGCATAATATTATTATATACTAGAACATTGCAATACATCTTATAACATCAAAAAAAACATCACTACATGCTCAAAAATCTTATAATATATGTGTTGACCTCACTTTTGGGTGAGCTCTCAACTTCCTCATCATAATAGATCTAGGACTCTTGAGACACTAAGAGTTCTTGTCTTAAGATACTTCTCTTGATTAGGTGAACACTTAACCTAACCCTAGAGACTTAGAAGAGATAGTCATAGAATAGGTTATGCCTTAGATTTAGGAAGACTTGCCTACCCTATAGCCTTAAACCCAATCCTTGCTTCCTTCTTCCAAACAAACCTCAAATTCAAATCCAAGATCATAAATCCAATCCACCTCCAAATGATTAAAACCCATGATTAAATTAAAAATACAAATCCTTTCCTAAGCCCTTTGATTTTTCTTATGGATTTAGCCTTAAACAAATTCAAATCAACCCAAACTCAATTGATATTTTTATAAATCAATCATTCCTTCATTTATATTCATATAAATAATAAATTCAAACCATTCAAATCAAATCAAACTAAACCAAAATCAATTTAGCCCTTTTGACACATCCCTCAATTTGATCAAATTTTCTTCCAAATCACTCCAAACTCAAGTGATTTTCTCATGAATCATTTATATCTTCATTTATATTTGCAAATATAAATCAAATGGCCAAACCAAATCAAATCAAAGTCCCAATTTTAGCCCTTTTAGCAATTTCTTGTACTGATATCCAAATCAACTCAAAACCCATGGATTTCTTCATAATTCAATCACTCCTTCAATCGTTGTTCCAAATATAAACACAAACTATAATTATCAAACCAAATCTAAGTCAACCCAAGTCAGACCCAAGTTAGCCCTTTTGACTTGAAATTCATCAAAAATCCATAGGGCTTCAAACCACTTGCAATTGGATTTATATTTCCATCATAAGTTCATATGTGGGTTCAATTAAACTTGAATCAAGCCATGATCAAGCCAATCATTTAGGTCCACTTGACCCAAAGTGACCTAAAGACCTTTTGAGCCAAGTTCTAATTCAACCCAAATTGGATTGAACTAAGCCCATCAAACCCCATAACATGATCAACAATCATCCTAGGTTAATCAATTATCTTGAATTGGGTCAAACCAAGTCAACGACCCGACCAAGTCAACATTTAGCAAATGAAACCCAAACTAGCCAAACCCACCATATACCAAATTGATCGAAACCATTGATTCAAATTAACATAGAATCAATGATTGAACATGACCAAACCCTCACTTGAGCCAAACCAAGCCTAAATGGCCATTTGACCTAAGTTTACCTAAATTAGCTAAAAGAGCCAAAATGGGTCAAATCATGATTTGATCCAAATTGATTGCAACCAATGGCTCAAGTTCATTCCAAATTACTTATTGAACTTGAACAAAGCCGTGATTGAGCCCAATTTGACCAATTGGTCAACTTGGCTCAACCTAGCCCAAATTGACCTAAAGGGTCAAATTGGCCAAAATCCAAATTAAATCTAAATTAAACCAAACCAAACTACAATTAATTTCAATCAACCAATTAAACTTGACTCTACACACCAAACCAATTTGGTCAAATTGGTCAAATTGACTTAGCCCATTTGACCTATTTGAATCCAAATGAGCCAAAATCAAACCTAAGCCAAATTGATCAAAACCAATTGAACCAAAATATCTCAAATAATCAAATGAACCTAACATTTTGGTTTGACCCAATTTGACCAATTGGTCAAAACCCCAACATAAATGAGCCTATTTTGACCATATGAAGCCAAATCACCCAAAGCCACCTTATGGAACCTTGGTGGCTGACCTGACCCAAATGGACCTAGGTCAGCTCATAACTAGCCCAAGTCCATGGGCCCAAAAGGAATTGACCATTGGACAACTCATTTGCATTGGATTCTTTCCATAAGAGGCAAAGTTCACTTTGCCTCTTCCATGGACCATCAAGCTTCTAATGAGGAACTCTAGGACCTTAGCCCACCCAAAGCCATCCTAGCTCTTTATGGACCAAGGAAACAAACAAAGCCACTCCCTCTCATGGGAACCCATGGGCAAAGGCAAAGATCAACTCCCCATATTAAGCCTTGAGACTCCGCCACTTCCTCCAACTAGGAGTGCCAAATGGATAACCCCCCTACCAACTTGATGGTGGCCATTCTGAATTTCTAGAAATATCCCATCCATCCATCAAGTGCAAGTATACCCCTCAATTGTGACAAATGATACCAATTTTTTTTTAGTCCCTAAGGAATTTTCAAAATCCCAAAGACTTCCCAAGAGCAATCCCGAAGCTTCCTCGATTGGCATTCCTCCTCCCTGAGCAAAGTTGAAATAAGACAACCTCCTTTGAGCAATATTCCTCCTACTTAATCAAACTTAATTCCTTGCACCCACCATCCTCATACTTTTCGAAGCACCAATCGAGCCTTCGGACCATCAAGATCAAAGTTTGATGAGCTAAAACCTTTACGCATGTGGATTGGTTGGTGGGATCTCTACACCAAATCAAAGCCCAAGCATCTCAATAGGGCCTCATCTCAATTAGACGAAGCTACCTCTATTGATCCCACCGCCTAAAATTATCTCCATTGAGGTAATTTTGCAAAATTGAGCCTTGTATGGAAAATCATTTGGTCTTTTATGAAGAAAATTTGAATGTCATGCATTTTTAGCTATTGGATGTGTGTGCCTCCCCTCCCTGAAGGTGTGAGATCAATTTGGAGGCAATCCAAGCTCGGGTGAGCTCAGATCGAATGGAAAGATGGATGACATCCGTCTTTCACCTCTCATGAATGGGATGGATCACAGACCATCTATTCCACATGATCATAATGTACATCATGATCTAATCCAACATTAGATCCTCTGATTCCTTTCCTAAACTACTGATCGAATCACGGTCGTCTGATCTTAGATCGGACACCCTAGTTAGCGCACCACTTATGTCGAGTTAACGGAAGATGTGACAACTTAAATAGCCAATCCCATTGCACCATGTGGAAAGCATGTTGCATTAGCTACCACATGGACTGATGGGATTAAGGCTTTAATTAGGCTTATGTAATATATTTTAAAGGCTGAAACTTCTAAAAATCATAAGTAATCATAGAAAAATCAAAAAAATGCAAACTAGTGCACATTTTGAAGATATTGCAGAGATGAATCCATTAAAATTATTATTACTAAATTTTGAATAGAGATTTTTTTTTCTTAGGATTAATTAAAATTTTAATTAATTACTCCTTAATTAATCACCCAATTAATCTCAAACTTTCAATGGATGTTTAGGGGATGACCTGCCTCCTATTTTCTGGAATTTTATTGGTTGATTAATTAGGAAAATTAAATGATTAAGACATAATCACTTTCTTAATTTAATTAATGATAATTAGTGAATGAACATTGGCTTAATTAATTATTTAAGCCTAGCTACTTCTATTGAATAGTAAGGAGCTTAGGGAATGTGATTGGGATATTTTTCCTAATTCATTTCCTAAGTTTCTTTACTTTTTTTTGGAATCAAATTAATTGATTGTTAAAGAAGTAATTAATTGCTTATTAATTAATTAATCCTCAAGATAAAATCGAGCTTAAGTGACCAAATTTGGAACTTTGGGGAGATTAAGGCCTCTTTCTTGATCTGTTTCTTTAAGTTAATTTCATTTCATTATTTGAACATTCTTAATGCATAATCAAATGGATTAATGAGCTTAATTAACTCAATTTAAAATCTATTCACATTTAATCACCTTTAATCAAACTTAGGTAGCTCTTTGGGTTTTCAATAACCTAAACAAAGAGCTAATGAAATTATGGATAGCTCAAGTGTGAGAAAACCATAAAACTAGTTAAGTGAGATCTCTTAAGCCTAATTAACTATTAATTATGAGCCAATTGCATTAGGCCCCTTTCATTTCTTAGGAGCATTGCTAATTTACTTTTCATGTGGTTGCATATCATATTGGCTCATTATTAATTAGTTAATTAACTTAAGGTGATGCAGGTAAGAGTTAATTAATTGACTTAATTCATACCCTAACCTAATTAAGATATAAAATCAACATAATTATTCTTCATTAAACTAAATTAACTCATACATGGGGATGGGATTAGTTAGCAAATCTCTTTCACATTTCCTTAAATCAAATCAAACATAAAAATGAAATGACATTAAAGAACTTTGGTTTGTTTTAAATAATCTTATTTAGTTTGATTATCCTTAGGACTTAGTTGGATTGAATGAGATCACATGCTTGTGTTGTTTTATTTCTTTCCAATCATGCTAAATATTGTATGCCACTTGTACTCATGCATTCATTTCTTTCAAACTAATCAAATAAAAATAATTTTCTTTATGTCAATTTGCATGTGCTGATTTAAATTAAAAATATGTGTGGCTAATATCATTATTAAATCTCAAATATATTTTCAAAACTTGACTAATGATTGAATATACATATATATATTGTAAATTTAGTTATATATACATAGTAAATGCAAGTGAATATTAATTTAGTGTGTGAAATAAAGTATCTTCCTTACATTCATGTGTTGATTTGTATAAGTAAGAATGTTAGCGGGTATATTAGTGGACATTCCGATGCGCGCTTTAAGTAGCCCCAAGGAGGTTCCTACCTTGTTCCCTTGTGCGAACAATGGCGTACACCTTGATTTTATTCTTATGCATTTGGACATTAGAATCTAGATTGAGCTTTAATTCATTTACACAAAATAAATCAATCAATCAAAATACAATTTTTGCATGGCTTTCTATTCTTGTAGTTGTTTATACATCCACATGTATCTAAGGATAGCGGTATATTAGCCTGGACATTCTAGGGACGCACGGCTTTAAGTAGCCCCATGGAGGTTCCTACCTTATTCCCTTGGTGTAGAACAATGGTGATGTACTTGCTTAAAACCTTTATATATGTGGATGTGTACTTAACTAATGAATGAAAACCTCCTTTTCTATTAAAAAGATATACATTCATACTTTATCTATTTGGTTGAGTTGATTAGGCATGTGATTTAAGGCTCTTTCCTTATGCTTTTGCATAAGAATTTAGATAAAGCTTTAAATTAATATGACAAAATCATTCAACCAAATGAATTATTAATTCAAATATATTTACTCACATTCATCATTCAAGTGTCTAAGATACAAATTTCATGTATAGATGCTTATGATTTAATCATATGCATGATATACATGATGGAAAAAAAATGAATAAACATGTGTTATGTGATAGTAATTCATTCCAACTAACCTTAAGATGCCTTTCTTATTGAATGAGTTTATTTAAAGTGAACCTAAACTTAGGACTAATCAAAACATATAATAAACCATTCACTAAAGGGAATTGATTAATTGATTTAGATGTGACTTAAGGTAGGGATAAAAGAGTGATCCTCTCTTTCTTTCTCTTCATAACACTTAGTTATTTTGTGTAGGTCAAATGAAACAAAAGAAAGTATTAAGTAAAATTGAAAATTAATTAAATCATTTAAAATGTGAAACCACCCTTTCTAATTAAATGTCTTTCACACTTAGAAAATCATAACTCTAAAGCCTAGCTAGGACATACCACACAAGCCTTAACATACACATTAGATTAAGTCACATGTTAATATGATTTGATGTATGCTTATTTTGTGATGTACTATTGTAGGCGGATGTTAGGGTGTATGTTTAGGATGTTAGGCTGGTTAGCCTAATCATATTTTTTTCTGAGATTATGCTTAAAGGTGCTTAAAATAAATATAAATGCTCTCTTTTATGGGTTGCTTAACTGATAAGCATAATCTACATTAGGATAGGTGGACTTGGTTACCCATGTGTAGGGTGCTAAGTCTAAAGTATTCATATAACTGCTTGGGTTGTATAGTGTGATTAGCTAACACTTGTTTTGCAGGTGTAGTTAGATTTACTTTTTCATTCTTTTAATGTAATTGTGCATTAGGAATTTGGTTAAGTGTTATGGGGGCTAAAAATGAACATTAGCCAGAAGGTTTAATCCTGGGGTGCCATGTGATGCCTAGAAGCCTACCAAATCAAATGAAGCAAATCAAATGAAGAAAAAGAGGGAGCATGAAGACTTGAAGATCCCCATAACACTTATAATTTTGTAACTTATAGTTATTCTTTTATATATTGGGATGTATAAGGGTAGAGCTCGGCTACCCATTTCTTTTTCAGGTTGCATGGTAATTTTTGTAGCCTCTTATTATTTTGCATTAGCTTTATAAAATTGTTTGATGTTTTCTTTAGCTTGTGCACTAGAAAAAGCATGTCTCTTCATAGTTTATTTATGATTTGTGATTGTTGTATGGCCTGGATGCGATTAGGCTCTTAGAATAAAATAAATTTTTTACCCAACTACAACTCATAACTAAACTTTTAAAATAACTCATAACCTCACATAAAGCTTAGGCATTAAATCAAGATAATAAAATATTTAGCAACCCTGGATGTTGAATGCTTAATATCATGCATATCATTTTATTTCACTCTTGTTAAGAGAGTTTCCATCTTTCTAGATAGTAAAAGGCTTAACCTTTGAGCCTATAATGGAAAGACACCTCTTTCTCTTTTGATTTAGCCATAATCAACTTCACCATGCATTTAGGAACATAAAATCCTATGGCCTGTGTCAAAAATAAAGAGTCAAAATCAAGTAAAATTTGATAAAATTTGCATTAGACTAAGTAATTATTCATACCACTCATGCTCTAGTCTCTTAGAGTGGGTTTAAGGACTTTAGTTTTTCTAAATAATAACAACGTAGCCATCTTGCAAAAACATATTGCTTGACCACATGGTTTTAAATCATAGGAGTTAGCTGGTTGCCACTCACGGCGATTATAAGTCAGGTTGGGTGATTTACTCTCTTGTGGAGGTAAACAACATACCCACTTTCACCATAGATTTAGGATGTGCTTTGGCCCTCGCTAAAGCTCCCCTTAGGATCGAGGTTATTGTTTCCCTTTGGAGCTACAAGAATAAATCCTCACCTCTTAGGCAATTTCATAATCTTGTATTGTGGAATTATAAGTCCTAGATTTCTAGTAAATTTCAACTCAAACATATAATTTCCCTTAATTTCAAACATATAAAGCCCAACCATAGGATAGTTTGGGATGGTCACTAAGTTTCCTAGTATCATGAGCATCCCCTACTCATCTCCCTTGGCTTCAATAATAAGTCTTTCCTTTTGATCTATCCCATTTGTTCTTCCAAATATAACCAATTTATTGATTGTCCTATCTTTGATTTCTTTGGAGACAATGCCTACTTTAGTCAAGAGTATTCTAAGGAATTCACCTTCCTTATGATGTAATTAAATATGGGGGTTTTCCCCATAGGAAACTTTAGAACCTAATTTAAATAAACCCTACTTTATTCATCCATGTAATGTAGGGAAAATCTATAGTACATTCAAGACCATCATGCCTTAGGAGTCCTTATTAGGTGATTAGGTCCATCGTAGGGTAGTGATTTCTATCTTTTGAGATAGTACACTATTCCTTGATGTGTACGATCACTCAATAAATACATCCTCAGATGCAGTGTCCCCCATACACACACAAACACATGAACTAAAAATAAACACCAAAATATGGTAATATAATATGATTTGGGTTAGGGTTTAGGTATTCAAATCTCTAATAGTCAAGGGAAAGTCTTTTGAAGACATTTTCTTTAGCTACCATAATTATGTTAGGATTAGGTCATTCTTTAGATCTACTCCTAATGACATCCTTATTCAAGGTTTAGGGTTTTGGGTTTAGGGTTAGGGTTTAGGGTTAGTTTAGGGTTTAGGGTTAGTTTAGAGTTTAGGGTTTAGGGTTTAGGTTTGGGTTTAGGGTTTAGGGTTTAGGGTTGTAGGTTTTAAGGTTTAGGTTTATGATTTTAGGGTTTAGGGTTTATAGTTTTAGGTTTAGGTTTAGGTTTTGGGTTTAGAATTTAGGTTATAGAAATTTTTTTAATTTAGAAATTATGAATTTTTTTCTTCTTTTGATTTCATCAAGTAGCACTAAGTTTTCTAAGACATAAGCCATGGCATAGATGAAAATGAGCACCAGATAGAGTAGAACCATCTCTCATAAGACATAATTTCATAAGGAGTAGATCAAATTGGTCATTCTTCAGTTTCTCCAATTCTCATCAAAACCACCCCCACCTCTTGAGTAGTGGTATCTGCCATCATATCCCCGATCTCTCCCTCCACCACCACCATGGTTGTAACCTCCATCGCTCCTCCCTCCCAACCACCACCCCTCCACCACCTCTATCCACAGCACCTCTAGATCCCCACCACCACTACATAATCACCTCCACCTTCCTTCCCTCCTCAGGATCTAGGCCGCTAGTTGGTGATGTTCTTGCCATCAAGGTTCTGCCCATTCTTAGGGTTTAGGATTAGTTTATGGTTTAGGGTTTAGAGTTAGTTTAGGGTTTAGGGTTAGTTTAGGGTTTAGGGTTTAGGGTTTGGGGTTTAGTGTTTAGGGTTTTAGGTTTTAGGGTTTAGGGTTTAGGGTTTAGGGTTTAGTGTTTTTAGGTTTAGGGTTTATGGTTTATGGTTTAGAGTTTAGGGTTTAGGATTTAGGGTTTAAGGGTTTAGGGTTGTAGGTTTAGGTTTATAGGTTTAGGGTTTAAGGTTTAGGGATAGTTTTAGGGTTTAAGGTTTAGGGTTTAAGATTTAGGATTTAGAGTTTATTTTTTAAAAAATTAAGTAAATCGATAGGTTTTCAATTTATTTAGTTTATTTTTTATTTGTTTGAGTTCATTTTATTTTTTATATTTATTCAAGTTTATTTTTTATTTTTATTTAGGTTTATTTTTATTTTATTTAGGTTTATTTTTTATTTTTATTTAGTTTAGTTTATTTATTTTAGTTTAGGTTTTTTATTTTAGTTTATTTTTTAAGTTTAGGTTTATTTTTAGTTGAGTTTTATTTTTATTTTATTTTTTAGGTTTAGGTTTTTTTAGGTTTAGGTTTAGGTTTTGATTTAATTTTTTTTTTAGGTTTAGTTTTAGGTTTTAATTTTATTTTAAGATTATTTTATTTTTATTTTTGTTAGTGTTTATGTTATTTAGGTTTTTAATTTTTTAATTTAGTTTAGGTTTTTATATATTTTATTTTAGTTTAGTTTTTTTTTTTTTTTATTTTATTTTCTTTTTACGTTTAGGTTTAGGTTTAGGTTTAAGGGATAGGTTTTAGTTTAGGGTTAAAGGTTAGGGTTTAGTGCTTAGGGTTTAAGGTTTTTTTAATAGAGAACAAATTCAGACTCAATATTTCTTCTTTTTGATTTCATCAACCAGCTTTTAGTTTCTAAGACACAAGATGACATTGGTAAAAATGAGCACCCATAGAGCAAATCAAAAACCCTAAATAAGTTGAACCATCTCTACTGTAAAGACATAGTTCCATAGCGGATCGGATCATTTCTATTTCTCAGTTCCCATTAGAACCACCCCACTCTCAAGTAGCGGGATCGCCATCATATCCCCAATCTGCCCTCATACCACCAGATGTAACCTCCATGCTCCTCCACTCCATAACCACCACTATTCCAACCACCTCTATCCACCGGCACCTCAGATCCCCACCACTATGATAACCACCACCTTCTCCATGCCTCCCACCTTGGATCTAGGAGCCTGGTTGGTGATGTTCCTACCATCAAGGTTCTACCCATTCTTAGGGTTTAGGGGTTAGGGTTAGTTTAGGGTTTAGGGTTTAGGATTAGTTCAGGGTTTAGGGTTTAGGGTTTAGGGTTTGGGGTTTATGGTTTAGGGTCGTAGGTTTTAGGGTTTAGGGTTTAGGGTTTAGGGTTAAGGGTTTAGGGCGTAAGGTTTTTCAGTTTAAGGCTTAGGGTTTAGGATTTTAGGGTTTAGGTTTTAAGGTTTAGGGTTTTAGGGTTTAGGGCTTAGGGTTTAAGGTTATAGATTTAAGGTTGTAGGTTTAGGGTTTAGGGTTTAGGGTTAGTTTAGGTTTCAGTGTTAAGGGTTTAGGATTTAGGGTTTAGTGTTTTTTTTAAAAAAACTTAAAAATAATGGAAGGATTAGGTTTATTTAGTTTATTTTTATTTATTTTAGTTTATTTAAATTTTTATTTTTATTTAAGTTTATTTTTAATTTTATTTAGTTTAGTTTATTTATTTTAGTTTATTTTTTTAGGTTTAGGTTTATTTTTTGTTGAGTTTTATTTTATTTTATTTTTAAGGTTTAGGTTTAGGTTTTAATTTTATTTTGTTAGGTTTAGGTTTTAGGTTTATATTTTTAGGTTTTATTTTTTAGTTTAGGTTTAGGTTTACTTTTAGTTTATTTTATTTTATTTAGTTTAGGTTTAGGTTTAGTTTATTTTAGGTTTAGTTTTAGGTTTTATTTATTTTAGTTTAGTTTATTTTATTTAGTTTATTTTATTTTTATTTTAAGCATAGGTTTTTCTTCTAGTTTAGGGTTTAGGTTTTATTATTTATTTTTTTAGGTTTTATTTTTAGATTTATTTTTTAGGTTTAGGTTTTCATTTAGTTTTTATTTTATTTTATTTTAGGTTTATTTGATTTTTTATGTTACGTTTATTTTTTATTTTATTTAGGTTTTTTATTTTTAAGTTTATTATATTTTTGTAGTTTAGTTTATGTTTTTATTTTTATTTTTATTTTTTTATTTTATTTTTTTAATTTATTTATTTAGGTTTAGGTTTTTTTATTTATTTTATTATTAGGTTTTATTTAGTTTAGGTTTAGGTTTTTAAGGATTTTAGGGTTTAAGGTTTAGGGTTTAGGGTTTAAGGTTTTAGGGTTTATTTAGGGTTTAGGGTTTAGGATTAGGGTTTAGGGTTTAGGGTTTAGGGTTTAGGTTTTAGTTTTTAGACTTTAGGATTTAGGTTTTGAGGGTTTATAGTTAGGATTTAGGGTTTAGGATAACAGGTTTAAAGGATAGTTTAGGGATTAGGAGTTTAAACTTTAAGACTTAGTTTTAAGGTTTAAGTTTAGGAGTTCTGTTAATTTAGGGTTTAGGTTTGATTTAAAGGCTTTAGGGTTTTAGGAGTTTTAGGTTTAAGTTTAGGTTTTATAGTTTAGGTTTAGGAGTTTAGAGATCTAGGATTTAAGATTTAGGGATTTATAAAGTTCATTTTAGGGTTTAGGGTTTGGGTTTAGGGCTAAGGGTTTAGGATTTAGGGTTTAGGGTTTAGGGTTTAAGATTTTTTTCTAAAAAAGTTAAGTAAACTGGTATGTTTGGGTTTATTTAGTTTAATTTTTATTTATTTTATTTTATTTTATTTTATTTTTTATTTTTTATTTTATTTAGTTTAGTTTATTTATTTTAGGTTTATTTATTTTAGTTTATTTTTTGTTTTAATTTATTTTTAGGTTTAGGTTTATGCTTATTTTTTAGTTTACTTTTATTTTTATTTTATTTTTTATGTTTAAGTTTTATTTTTTATTTTTAAGTTTTTGTTTAAGTTTAGTTTTTAGTTTATTTAGGTTTTTATTCTAGGGTTTATTTTATTTTTTTCATTTAGTTTAGCTTTTTTATTTATTTTATTTTTTTTTATGTTTAGGTTTAGGTTTTTATTTTATTTTATTTTTTTACTTTATTTAGGTTTAGGTTTTTTATTTATTGTATTATTATATTTATTTTGTTTAGGTTTAGGTTTTCAAGTTTTTAAGATTTATTGCTTAGGGTTTATGGTTTAGGGTTTAGGGGTTAGGGTTTGTGGTTCTAGGGTTTAAGGTTTAGGGTTTTAAGTTTTAGGGTTTAGGGTTAGGGTTTAGGGTTTAGGGTTTTGAGGATTTAGAGTTTAGGGTTTAGGGTTAGCTTAGGATTTAGGGTTAGTTTTGGCTTTAGGGTTTAGGCTTTAGGGTTTAGGGTTTTTAGGGTTTAGGGTGTAGGGTTTAAGGTTTAGGGTTAGTTTAGGTTTTAGGGCTTTTTAGGGTTTGGGATATAGGGTTTAGGTCTTTGGGTTTTGGGTTGTATGTTTAGGGTTGTAGGTTTAGGGTTAGTTTTAGGGTTTAGGGTTTAGGGTTTAGAATTTAGGTGTTTTTTAAAAAAAAAATAAGAAAACTAGTAGATTTAGGTTAATTTAGTTTATTTTTAGTCATTTTCATTGATTTTATTTTAATTTTATGTAAGTTTATTTTTTTTTTTTAGTTTAGTTTATTTATTTTAAGTTTATTTATTTTAGTCTATGATTTTCATTTTAGTTTTTTTTTTTATATAGTTCTAGGTTTATGCTTGTTTTTTAGTTTAATTTTATTTTTATTTTATTATTTAGGTTTAGGTTTAGGTTTTTGTTTTATTTTTTTAGGTTTAGGTTTTAGGTTTTTATTTTATGTTTACTTTTAGGTTTTATTTTTTAGTTTAGGTTTAGGTTTGTTTTTATTTTATTTTATTTTATTTAGTTTAGGGTTTAGGTTATATTTATTTTGGTTTAGGTTTAGGCTTATTTTATTTTGTTTTTATAAGTTTAGGGTTTAGATTTCATTTTTTATTTATTTTTGGGTTTATTTTATTTTTATTTTATTTAGGTTTTTTATTTTTAGGTTTATTTAATTTTTTATTTTTATTTAGATTTTTATTTATTTAATTTTAGTTTAGTTTTTATTTTTTGTTTTATTTTATTTTTACATTTACATTTAGGTTTAGGATTATGTTTTAGTTTAGGTTTTTGTTTTATTTTATTTTTTACTTTATTTACATTTAGGTTTATATTTATTTATTTTATTTTTAGTTTAAGTTTAGGTTTTTAGGTTTTAGAGTTTAAGGTTTATGGTTTAGGGTTTAATGTTTAGGGTTTGGGCTTTAGAATTTAGGGTTTATGGTTTTTGGTTTTAGGGTTTATGGTTTAGGGTTTAGGATTTAGGGTTTTAAGGTTTAGGGTTTAGGGTTTTGGGTTGTAGGTTTAGGGTTCAAGCTTTACGATTTAGGTTTAGTTTTTAGGTTTGTTTTTTAGGTTTAGGTTTTTATTTAGTTTTTATTTTTATTATTTTAAGTTTATTTTATTTTTATTTTATGTTTTGTTCATATTTTATTTAGGTTTGTTAGGTTTATTTTATTTTTTATTTTATTTTAGTTTTTATTTTTTATTTTTTTTATTTCTACATTTAAGTTTAGGTTTAGGTTTAAGTTTTAGTTTAGGATTTTATTTTATTTTATTTTATTTTATTTTATTTTAATTCTATATTATATTTAGGTTTAAGTTTTTTTTTATTTGTTTTATTTTTAGGTTTTATTTAGTTTAGGTTTATGTTTTTCAGTTTTTAGGATTTAGGGTTTAGGGTTTAGAGTTCGGGGTTTAGGGTTTAGGGTTTAGGGTTGTATGTTTAGTGTTCAAGGTTTAGGATTTAGGGTTAGTTTTAGGGTTTAAGGTTTAGGGTTATGGTTATTTTTTATTTTATATTTTTTTTTAAAAATAAAGTAAACTTATAGGTTTAGGTTTACTTAGTTTATTTAGTTTATTTTTTATTTATTGTAGTTTATTTTAGTTTTTATTTTTATTTAGGCTTATTTTTATTTTTATTTAGTTTAGTTTATTTATTTTATTTTTTAGGTTTTGGTTTAGGTTTATTTTTAGTTCAGTTTTATTTTTATTTTATTTTTTAGGTATAGGTTTTTTTTACATTTAGGTTTAGGTTTTTATTTTATTTTATTTAGGTTTAGCTTTTATGTTTTTATTTTAGGTTTATTTTTAGGTTTTATTTTTAGGTTTTTGCTTAGGTTTATTTTTAGTTTATTTTATTTTATTTAGGCTTTAGGTTTAGGTTTAGTTTATTTTAGGTTTAGGTTCATGTTTTGATTATTTTAGTATAATTTTAGGTTTTATTTTTATTTTATGTTTAGATTTTATTTTTAGTTTAGGGTTTAGGTTTTTTATTTTTAGGTTTTTTTTAGGTTTCAGTTTTTATTTAATTTTTATATAATTTTATTTTAGGTTTATTTTATTTTTATTTTAGGTTTAGTTTTTATTTTATTTATTTTTTCTATTTTTTTGTTTAGTTTAGGTTTTTATTTAATTTATTTTAGTTTAATTTTTAAATGTTAATTTATTTTTTTTAGGTTTAGGTTTAGGTTTTTAATTTATTTGATTTTTTTTATTTTGGTTTAGGTTTTCTATTTAGTATATTTTTAGGTTTAATTTAGTTTATGTTTATGTTTTTAGGTTTTTAGGGTTTAGGGTTTAGGGTAGGGTTTACGGTTTAGGTTTTAGGGTTTCAGGGTTTCAGGTTTAAGGGTATATGGTTTTTAGGGTATAGGGTTTAGGGTTTAGGTTTTAGGTCTAGGGTTCAGGTTTTAGTTTAGTGTTTAGATTTTTTGATTTTTTTTTAGCAGAGAACAAATTCATATTCAATATTTCTTCTTTTCGATTTCATCAACCAAGTAAGTCACTAAGTTCTCTAAGACACAAGCGATGAGATAGATAAAAAAAATGAGCATGCATAGAGCAAATAAAAAACCCTAAATAACTAGAATTATCTCTATTATAAAGACACAATTCCATAAATAGCGGTCAAGCGTTCTTGAGGTTTCTCCGGATCCCATCACCGGCCTCTCAGTAGTGGGATCCACCATCATATCCCGATCTCTCCCTCCCACCACCATGATTGTGACCTCCAGCCTCCATAACCACTGCTCAGATGCCTCCATATCCACCAGCACCTCTAGATCCCCCATCACCACTGTGATAACTGCCGCCTCTGCCTTCGCCTCCACCCCCAGATCTTGACTAAGCCTGGTTGATGGTGATGTTCTAGCCTTCAAGGTTCTACACATTCTCAAGGTTTAGGTTTATTAGGTTTTAGGGTATTTTTTAAATTTTTTTAGTTACTTTAGGTTTAGGTTTAGGGTCTGCTATTTAGGGTTAGGGTTTAGGGTTTAGGATTTAAGGTTTAAGTTTAGGTTTTAGAGTTTCTGCTTTTAGGGTTTAGGGTTTAGGGTTTGGGTTTAGGGTTTAGGATTTTAGGGTTTAAGGTTTGAGGGTTTATGGTTTAGGGTTAGGGTTTAGTGTTTAGGGTTTAGGGTTTAGTGTTTAGGCTTTAGGATTATGGTTTTGAGGGTTTAGGTTTTAGGGTCTAAGGTTAGTTTAGGATTTAAGGTTTAGGCTCTAAGGTTTTGGGTTTTTGGGTTTACAGTTTAGGGTTTAGGGTTTAAGGTTAGGGTTTGGGTTTCGTGTTTAAGGTTTAGAGTTAATTTAGGGTTTATGGCTTAAGGTTTAGGGTTTAGAGGTAAAGGTTTAGGTTTTGGGGTTTAGCGTTTAGGTTTTAGGGTTAGTTTTAGGGTTTAGGGTTTAGGGTTTAGGGTTTACGATATATGTTTTAGGGTTTAGGGCTTAGGGTTTAAGGTTTTTTTAAAAAAATGAAGTAAACCGATAAGTTTAGGTTTATTTTGTTTATTTCTTATTTATTTGAGTTTATTTTATTATTATTATTTTTGGTTTAATTTTTATTTTTATTTAGTTTAGTTTATTTATTTTAGGTCTATTTATTTTAGTTTAGGTTTTTTATTTTAGTTTATTTTTTAGGTTTAGGTTTAGGTTTATGCTTATCTTTTACTTTAATTTAAATTGTATTCTATTTTTTAGGTTTAGTTTTTTTTTTAGGTTTAGGTTTAGGTTTTTATTTTATTTTTTTAGATTTAGGTTTTAGGTTTTTATTTTAGGTTTATTTTTAGGTTTTATTTTTTAGTTTAGGTTTAAGTTTATTTTAGTTTATTTTATTTTATTTAGTTTATGTTTTGGCTTTACTTATTTTAGTTTAGTTGATTTTACTTTAAGTTTAGGTTAATTTTATTTTCTTATTTTATTTTTATTTTAGGTTTAGGTTTTTTAGTTTAGGGATTAGGTTTTATTTTTTATTTATTTTTAGGTTTATTTTTTAGGTTTAGGTTTTTATCTAGTTTTTATTTTATTTTTTTAGGTTTATTTTATTTTTTATTTTACATTTAATTCTTATTTTATTTAGGATTTTATTCTTAGGTTTATTTTATTTTTTAGTTTAGTTTAAGTTTTTATTTATTTTATTTTAGATTATTTTTATTTTTTATTTTATTTTATTTTAGGATTTGGTTTAGGATTTAGTTTAGGTTTTTATTTATTTTATTTTATTTCATTTTATTTCAATTTAGGTTTTTTTACTTATCTTATTATTAGGCTTTATTTAATTTAGGTTTAGGTTTTTAGATTTTTAATGTTTAGGGTTTAGGGTTTATGATTTAAGGTTTAGGGTTTAGGGTTCATGGTTTTTGGGTTTAGGGTTTTAGGGTTTAGGGTTTAGGGTTAGGGTTTAGGGTTTAGGGTTTAGTGTTTAGGCTTTAGGGTTTAGGGTTTTGATAGTTTAGGGTTTAGGGTTAGCTTAGGATTA
>JAKCPB010000353.1:0-137717 GCA_021442155.1 Cymbidium sinense | reverse complement strand
TCATTTCTCTTCTTTGGCCACTTGTCACTCATCAATTGTTCCACTGGCTCCAAGGACACTTGTCCAGCAAACCCAAATAGGTAGTTGGGTCAGCTATGACTCATGGGAAAGTGAAATCACCTCCCATCACCCATTGGAATACTTGGCATGAAGGACCTCCACTTTTGTTTGCTAGGATACCCACTTGTCCTTCATAACAACCACCTCCCATGCATTGGCCAACCAACTTTAGCCACCTAAGGAGAATCCTAACCACCCCAAGCCAAGGACACCCACTTGGAGCCAAAATCACCATGAATGAGGTGATTTTGGACATTGCAAGGAGACAAAAAATAGAGGCAAAAACTCTTCCTCACACACTCATTTCACTCTCTTAGAGCTTCCAAAACCATCATTTTGGGCAAAAGCCATCAAAATCAAGTGGATTCGTGAGGAAGCGGTGGCCATTAGTGGATAAATTATTTCTAGTGAAGCAAGAGCCCGAACCCATTTGAAGCTTCTTTTTTTACACTTATCATCATCGCCATCAAAATCATCCTCGGTGAGATAATTTTCAAGAACCATAAGCCTTGTTCTTTTGTTTTGTCAATTTTTGCTTGATTTTAGGAATTTTCTTTAGATTACCCTGCATTTTTTTTTTTACATCATCCCCACACATTTTGAGTGATCTCAAGTGAATATTGCCAAAAAATCAAGCCTAAAATAAAGTTTTTTTTGTTCAATTTTTTCACAAGAATCATAAAAATCTTTCCTGAAATAGTGTTCCTTCTAGCTCTTCCACCGGATTTCCTGCTAGCCATCTGATCTATCGTTCAGGGAGATAGACAGCTTAGATCATATGGATCGTGTGGCTCAGATTATGCGGATTACTCTAATCAATTTGGACCATCTGATCCGTGATAGACGGTCAGATCCAATTTATGCATCCTTGTTCGCATTTCTGCTCATCTTGGACATGTGGCCAATGATGCCACTGACGCGTGGCCATGGTCAATCAATGCACTGGTTATAAGATATTAGGGATTTTCTTCTTTTAAAATTACTTTAAAACACATGAAACTTCAAAATTTCAAAAAAAAAAATAAAAGAAAATACTTAAAATTGCAAATAATGGATTTGTTTCTTTTTTAGAGGAATCAATGAATCAAAAACCCCAAATTTCACTAAATATTTTGAGCTTTAGGAAAATCAAATTTCATTAATTAAACCAAAAAGACACATTAGATTGATTTGAAAAGTTTTAGATTAAAAGTGAGCTTAAAATCTACCATACAAATTTCAAGTTAAAAGGATTTCTGGATTGGGAGATATTGCATTCTAAAGTTCAAATAGTTAAAATAAATTAATGGGAAAATTAGTTAAAATTTTGGAAAATTATATGAAATCATAAAAAAAATCATAAAAATGTAAGTATATATTTGTTTTGAAGGTATTTCAGATGAGATCCAATTAAAAATGATCCCAATTAATTTTAAACTATAATTAAGGCTTAATTTGGGTTTAATTGAAAACTTAATTAGCTTAATACTCTAATTACCTAAGTAATTAATCCCAAACTTTTGAGGTTGATTAATGGGATGACCTCTGCCTCCCATAATTTTCTTGGGATTTATTGCATGGTTAATTAGGAAAATTTGTTATCTTAACCTTAATTACTTTCCTAATTAATTAATAATCTAGATAGTAAGGAAATCATTAATTAAGCTTGTTAATCATTGTGAAATAGTGAATGGGCATGGGGGAGATTGGGAGCTCTTTCCCAATCTTTTCCTAAGTCCATTTCACTTGAATGAAAATTAATTTGGGATTAATTTATGGTTTAATTCATTAATCAAATTACTTAATTCAATTTGAAACTATAATCACATGGAATCTTAATTAATCAATTCATGGGTAGATTTTTTGGGTGTTCAATAACCTAAAGACATTTAAGGAAATTATGGTTAACCCACATGTGTGGGAAAACCATGAAAGTATAATTAAGTTTCTTAACTTAATTAATCACTATTATGAGCCAATTGGATTACTCATTTCTTAGGTTCATTGTTGATTTAATTTCCAATGTATGTACATATCATGTAGGCTCATAATTACTTGGTTAATTAAATTAAGGCAACATAGGTAAGGGTTAATTAATGGATTTAATGCATAGTACAACCTAATTAACCCATGAAATCAACTTAATTATTTTTCATTAAACCAAATTAAATCATAAGCATGGGAATGGGTTAGGATCAGCAAACTTTCTCTCATTTATTCAAACCAAATCAAATATGAAATTGAAAGTGATAATTAAAAATCCTTAATTTTCTATAAATTCTTTTATTTTATTTGATTGTACTTAGGAATTAATTTAATTGAATGAAATCACATGTTTATGCTCATTCATTCAATTTCAATCATGTTAAATGTTTCATGTCATTTGAAATCTTACATTCATATTTTCAAAATTAATTGAATCAAATGGTTTTCTTTTATGTCAAGCTTGCATGTGTTGATTTAATTTATAATATGTGTGGCTATTATCACTATTAAATCCAAATATATTTTCCAAAGCTTATAAATGAATGGTTACATATGCTATGAGTGCTAGTTATAAATACATAAGAGATGTATGTGATTATAGATTAAATGTATGAAGTGAAGCTCCTTTCCTTTTATTCATGTATTGATTTATGTAAGTGAGAATGTTAATGGGTATATAGTGGACATCCAGAATACAAGGCTTTAGTTAGCGCCAAGGAGGTCATTTTAATTACCCGATTACTCTCCATTTGATTTTATTCTTATGTATTTATACTAAAATTTGATTTAATTCATACTTATGTATTTCAATACTAAAATTTGGATTTAATTCATATACATAAATGATTCAATCAAATTAAATATCATTTTTTTGCATGATTTTCATTCTCCAAATTATGATACATGTGTATGTATTTAAGAAAAGTGGTATATAGTCTGGACATCTTGGGAATATGAGGCTTTAGCAAGCCCTAAGGAGGTCATTTGATTACCTCACTTCCCTAGTTTGACAAAGGCACGTACATGGTTAGGTATTTTATGCATACATATGTGTATTTAATTAGAGAATGGTAATCCTTCCTTTTTATTAAAAATACATGCATTTTCAATTGTTCAAGTGATTGAATTAATTGATCGTGTGATTTGGAGCTTCTTTCTTATGTTCATGCATGTAAATTTACATATGGTTTGAATGTAATGGTATATAGTCCAGACATTCCAAGAATATGAGGCTTTAGCTAGCCCCAAGGAAGATCCATCATGCCTTAAGAGTTCTTATTAGGTGATTAGGTCCATTATAGGCTAATAATTTCTATCTTTCTAGATAGTGCATCTTTTTAATGTTGTACTGATCATTTCAATAAGTACCCCTAAAATCTACGTGTCCCACATCTCAAAAAATAAACACCATAGATTTTTCTGGCGACTCCACTGGGGAGGGTTCCTCTCTTCATCTCTAGTAGCGATTATTGTCTCCAAAAATTGACAGTGGACTTGTATTTTATATGGGTCCTAGACTATCTTTCTTTTCATTGGCACTTAGCCTATTACATCCTTAGGTTGAGATAGCTAGCACCCTTTAGATTTTAAGACCTTTTCCATGTAGGTCTTAAAACCCCTATTATGTCCCCCAATAGGTAAAACGTTTTTGAATTAACTAAAGAAGATGACTAAAAATTTAGAACCTCTTTACCATTCTCTTGGTGAGGCAAGGTTCATCTCATACTTAAGAAAATAAACTCTTTGCAAAAAAATATATACTTTCAAAAAACACTTCTCAAATTAAAATTCACATGATAAAAGATCTGCATTTAAAGATAACCAAACCTCATGCAACAATATCCATGATTGTTGCATGGAGGTTTTCAAAAAAATCAAATAATTTTAAAATCCTTTTTCCAAAAGCACATATCTTGAAATAGTAATCTCCATTCAACACACCTAAGCTTGTTGAATGAAGATTTTATTTTCAAACAAGATCATGACATAAAATTGAAATTTCATTTAGCACATCCTACATGTGCTAAGTTGGAATTTCTCTTTTCAAAAGCAACATCACACACAAATATTCCATCTTTGAAAATCAAAAAGAAAAATATAATTGATTTCCATTTAACATACCTAAATTTGTTAAATGGAAGTCTCATTTTCAAAATCATTAAAAATTAAAACACATTTGAGTTCCATTTAACATACCCAAATTTGTCAAATGAGAATTCCTTTTTTCAAAAATGAAAGCAAATTGGACTCTACTTAACATACCCACATTTTCTAAGTAGAGTTCCCTTTTTAAAATCACAAAAAAATCAAACACACTTGAACTCCATTTGACTTACCCAAATTTGTCAAATGAGAGTCCCACCTTTTCAAAATTGAAAACAAATTTAACTTTATTTAACATACCACATTTGTTAAAGTTCTCCTCTTTCAAAATAAAACAAAACAAACTTCAAACACACTTGATTAACATCCCAAATTTGTTAAATAGGGTCTCTTTTTTTCAAAATCAAATCAAAATACATCAAACACATTGGGTTCACTTAGCATTTTCAAATCAAATTCAATAAATCAAACATTATAAATCACATCATCAAGACAACAAAATGTTTTCAAAAAATTTTCAAACATGCACTTCTCATTTAGCATATTTCTAAGTGAAGATTCCAAATCAAATCCAAAATCAATTGACCCTCCATTTTCATCCCAAATTTGTTAAATGAGGGTCTACAAATCAAATTCAAATGTGAGCCAATGGAAGATTAAGAGCTCTCTAAAACATTTGAACTCCATTCAACATACCCAAATTTATTGAATGTGGGTTCTAAATTTAAATCAAATTCAAAGTCTCTCTCCAAAAAATAAAAATTCAAAATTTCTCCAATATTTGAACCACATTTAGCATACCTAAATTTGTTAAATGAGGGTTCCAATTCAACAATCAAATCAAGTAAACAATTCAATTCAACAAAATTCAAGCAAAGGATTGATATGGCGTTCTCTTTCCAGCAATGTAGAGATTCCAGCCCTCACGACCATCAGTAGAGAGGAGGTGGCAAGCAAGAAGCCACTTCTTTAGTTTGACCAATAGTCTCATTCTGAGTTTCACTAACCAAAGAAGAAAAGCCATAAAAGTTCCTTCAAGAGCCAAGAATAAGATCAATAAGGATTTTTGAGTATGTCTTATCCATTCTAGATAAGTATGACTCAAATGATTTGAATCTTAATTCCCAAAAGAAGACAACTCTCAAAATGATAATCATAATAATGATCGTAATCCATAAAATAGTAGTACCGATGGACTTGATGACTTTAAGGATTCCCACTCGGGTAGGTACATTCCAAAATGGTGTCACTATCAACAAATAGTTAGAATGGCCATATCTAATAGAAGAAATTTTGGGAACCATAAAAGAGTAGGTAAACATCAATTATACCTCTCTTTCAGAAGATATCACTGAAGCCAATTATTGTAGTGGCAGGGTCTTACCACTTTGATCAACACGATAAGAAGCAGCAACCAATAATTAGAAATAATCAAATTCTAAATCCTTCTTAAGATACACCTCACAATCCAAAATAAGGGCATCAAACTATTCTGAAGGTTAATCATAAGGTCCTAAACTATCTTGGAAGGTTGCCTAGTAAGCTAAAATAATGAGTGTAGCCTCACCTTCTCTAAGGAGATATAGGAGTGTTTAATTGGAACTTAACCTAATTCTTCCTTGCTTAGTTAGTGGCAACCTTCTTAAGTCTTACTCAACATAGAATATCCTATGGAAAAGAAAGACAAAATCCCTCTAGAGAACACAATATAAACAAAGACTCAAAAAAAAAAAAAGAGAGAGATAGAAAAAAAATGAAAAAAGAGAAAAGAAAGAAAAAAATGAAAAAAATGAATGAAAAAAGAGAAGAATGCAAAGAAAAGAAGAAAAAGAGAAAAAGTAAAGCACCAATAATACACATTGATTTGGAATCCAAACAATAAATCATGTGTACGAGGTGTAGATTCAAAAAAAGGAGAGAATATATATATATATATATATATATATATATATATATATATATATATATATATATATATATATATATATATATATATATATATATATATATATATATATATATATATATATATATATATATATAGATATAAAAAATTCCACTTCATCTCTTTCTTCAAGCTCGAAAGAGGGTTCAATAGTTGTAGATAAAATGAAGTAATAAAATCATTTTTTATAGTCCACTTACTTTGTTTAAAGAATTTAGAAGACTTTCAAGTAGAGGATACACTCCACGAAGTTGAGAAGAAAATTAGATCATCAACCAATGAGTTTTAAGAGATTAACCTCGAACATAAAGGTAGTCCACCCACCCTCCAACATATATATTTAATAAGTTAGAAAGAAAATGCCAACGACTTAGTTAGGTTACTTTTGTAGTTTAAAGACTGGTTTACCTAAGACAATAATGACATGCCCAATACATCTCTAAAGGTAGCACTCTAGAAACTCAAAATGGAATATATTGCTATTCTTACTTTGCAAACTTTTGATGTGAACATTTTCACTAAGAAGAGATCAAAGTTTGAAGTCAACCTTATTGAAGAAGAAAGATGCTATCATGATTACCCAACATTATGCCCAGTCGAAAGGAAGGACATTCAAGTCCATACATATGTTGATTCTGAAAATTTCAGTTAGGCATGTCTTGAAGATGAATCCATATTACCTATTTCAAATTTGATAGCAGACATAGCCTCTTTATATGAAGTCTCCTCATTCAAGGATGGGTTGAATGATGCCATAGAATGAGAGGTCATTTGCACTTATAATTTTCATTGGAATTTACAACTATAAGGTCATGTCTTTCTCACTAGGGTTAAAAAAAGAAAGACCATCTTTATGAAATGAGTAGTTGTCTTCAATTGGTTATGACACTACAGCTTGAAGTTGAATAATCTAAAGCATCATGGGATCAAGGATTGATCTGATTTGACATTAGAGAATGATGATTCTACTTTAAGACTTTGTTTAACTCTTTAAACTCTTTCAAAGTTAGTCTATCTTAAAACTTTTAAATCAAGATTCTACTTCGATTGTTGAAAGGCATACCTTAGTGCTTGAAGGATGGAAAGTAGTTTAAACTATGATAGGGAGTTCTGATGCTTCCAATCAATAGGCTCTATTTAAAGAAATACTATCCTTAAAATAATGTTTGAAATTAATTATCATCAATAAAAATAATATCTTTCCATTCATCAAACCCCTTCTTCATTGGAAGCATTATTTGTTTATTTGTGAATATGCCATGATGTGTTTAGGATCGGTGTAAGATAACCCCAAGCGGCATCCTATCCTTCATCAACACAACACAATCTACACACGATTCCCTGGTGCTATTAGGAGGCATCCAATTTTGACTAGTATAATTAAGTTAGTGTAAGAGAACACGAGCAACATTCTTTCTTGGTGGAGTCACATTGGCCCTCTAGCACCATTTCATCAATTCTTTTATGTGTTTAGGGTAGGTGTAAGGAACCCAAGGCATCCTATCCTTCATCAACAACATAAACACAACACACACACAATCACATGAACAAATACACATCTTTTATCTGGCTACATTGATGTGGGATAACATGACCCTTACTTGTAACTTTCTCTAGGTGTGACATTTAGCTAGTGAATCTCCCAAGTGGTCCCTTATTTAGGAGGATGTAAGTTTTCTATGCTTTTCTTTCTAACTTAATCGCTGCACACTGATGAGGGCCTTGTTAGCATGGTAAGCCTTACTATGCGATTGGTAAGCTACCCTCATGTTGGCTCTGTTTAAGAAGATGTAAGTCTGCTACACCTTCTACTTAAACTAGCCATCATGAACTAACTTGGTTGAGTATATCTGACAAACACACATACACATCTTTTGACTCAGACTACTTTGATGTGGGATAACGCCTTCTATGGTACTCACTCCTTAGCTGCTCTAGGTCAAGTTAACGTTCTTCCCCACTTGTGTGTCATCCCAGATGTACCCTGTTTAGGAGGATGTAAGTCTACTTTGCTTTCCTTCCTGACTTAGCCATTGCACACCGATGAGTGCCTTATTAGCATTGTAGGCCTTCCGATGTGGTCGGTAAGCTACCTTCATGTTGGCTTCATTTAAGAGGATGTAAGTCTACTATATGCTTTCTTCTTAGACTAGCCATCATGAACTGACTTGGTCGGGTAGTGGATTAGGGTAAGGCCCCCAGTGGCACCTTTATTCTTGATTACTTCAAGTCTGAGTCTAGTCCTTCTTTGTGACTCCTTACTTAATAGGTGACCTTAAGTTAGGTTCAACTGGTTATGCCAATAATGGGTCACCCTAGCAGTCGTTCCTCGCTTCAAAAGATGTAAGTTTTTTATGCTTCTTAAGTACAGTTGTTACACACCGACAAGCAGCCCTAGGTCAGATAGCATTTATCAAACTAATGATAGACTATCGCAACAATCAGTTCCACTTTAGGGAGATATAAGTCTACATGCCTTCTTCCTAGACTAATTATCACACATGAAGGTTGGTTGGTGTTGCTATCTTGGCGACCCAGTGGATACACCACTCATGATAGATGTAAGTCTGCTATATTTTCTCCTTGAGTTGGCCACCGTACACTTAAAAGGTTTCTTATTTATAGAGTCTAGGATAAAGCCCCTAGTGGTACATCCCCATGGGCACTCTTGTTTGATCACTTTGACCTCATTTAGACACTACTGTTACTACTATTGGACAATCCCCTTTCTTAACCACCCATGTGGTTGGAGATTATTTCACATGCATAGATTCTCCCTTGGTCTATGTAGATGTCTATATCATAGTCCCATTGGTCTCCATGGCTCACCAACAAGGTCAATAAGAAACAAATAAACATATATATATATATATATATATATATATATATATATATATATATATATATCTTTTAGAGCATCCTATCTTTAGGTGTTAGCAAAACTTCCTATAGAAATCATCTGACTACTCATGAGTTAAGATAAGTTCTCCATGGTACTCTCTCAATTGGTTAGCAAATCGCCCTTATGTTAGGTTCAATCTGTTATGCCACCAACAGGTTATCTCGGCAGTCATCCAGGTTTTGGAAGATGTAAGTCAGCTATGCATTCTTTCCAGTAAAACCATTGCACACTGACAGGCAGCCCTAGGTTGAGTTTAATTTATTACGCATCCAATGGGTCACCCCAGTGATTGTTCCTTGCTTTAAATATGTAAGTCTACTATGCTTTGTCCAGCAAAGCCATTGCACACCAAAAGGCACCCCTTAGGTAGGATATCCCACCCTTCGGCCTATAAACTACCCCTTTGGATCGATAAATCTGAGATAGGCCAAGGCCAACATAGCCCCTTCTCGATGCGGTCCATCGCACACTGATGGGATCCATCAAATGAAATTAAAGCTAATGAAAACAAACCAAATATAATTAAAATAAATTAATGAAATTAATCTTGACTACTTTTGAGTTGGCATAAGTCCCCCAGCAGCATTCACTCAGTCCCCAAGGTTGGGTTTGATTTATTGGGATAGATCACCCATAGTTAATCCGCTTTGGAAGATGTAAGTCTACTATGCTTTCTTTCTAAGTACAGCCATTGCACACTAATAGGCAACCCTTTAGGTCAGATAGTCCTACCTTGTGGCTAGTAGAAAATCCTTTTGGATTTGTAAATTTAAGATAGGTCAAGGTTGACATAGCCCCTTCTAATTGATCCATCACACACTAACAGGGTCCATAATAAACTAAACTCAAAACTAACTTTCCCAATGTAGTCAATTTAAAACATATCAAACAAACTAAACTTCTCCTTAGCGAGGCACAAATTAAATTAATCTCCCTAGTGGGGCCATAAGAAATATCATCAAACTTTTATGCCCTGGATAGCCAACCTTTTCTTCAAGGCTCACATTCCCAATTTCTAGATTATAGATTCTTATCCGAGGATACACACCCAAATAAATCATATTCAAACTCAAATTCTTAAGCTCTTCCTGTTCATAGCTCCTCTTAGCCCTTAGCATAAAGAGAGTTACTTTGCACTAAGATCATAATTCTATCTACCTTTCACGTTTAGGTATAGATCATTTTCATTAGTGTTTGTAATCTTTTTGACATTGTTGATCATCTCGTAATTCTTATGTGGTGTCCTTGTTACACACACCTAGTCCTTTATTGACCTCACTATTGAGTGAGTTCTCAACCTCTTCTTCTTAGACCTAGAAACCTTCTAGAAACTAAGGTTTCCATGGTAATAAGACACTTCTATAGAGTAGGTGAACACTTAACTAAAGCCTATAGGCTTAGAATGGTTAATCATAAGATTAAGCCATGCCTTAGGGACTTAAGAAAATCACCTACTATAGCTAAACCCAATCCATGTACATTCTTAAATTCAATTCAAATCCAAATTTCAACCAAACCTCAAACTCAATTTCAAATCCAAGTCCAAACTCAATTCCAAATGATTGAAACCCAAGATCAAATCCAAACTTGAAATCCTTCTTAAGCCCTTTAATTAACCTTCATAAACTTAGCCAAATTTCTATCTAATTCAATCCGAACACAATTGATTTTCTAATAAATCAATTTTACCTTCAATTATCTTCTCATATATAATGAAATATAAATTCAAATAACCAAAGCCAAATCTAAAATCAAATCAAAACCCAATTTAAACCTTTTAAGCCATTTCATTGAACTTGGCCAAAAACCATCTAAATCAAGCCAAAATTAATGGATTTTCTCTTGAATCTACCATTCCTTCAATCATTTATCCAAATATAAATGAAATCTACAATCATCTCAAATCAAAATCAAGTAAACCCAACCTAACTTTATTTGGCATCAAATATTCAAATGAACCAAAACTCATTTGAATCCAAACCAATTTTGAATTTATATATCAATCTCAAATCTATACATAAACTCAACAAAATCAAACTCAACCCAAAGTCAAGCCAATTAAATCTAATTGGTTCACTTGACCCAAAGTGGCTAAATTTGACCTACATGAACAAAAAAAAGAATTCAATCCAAATCAAAGTGAATTAAGGAAATTGTTGATCACATTAGGATGATCAATTTATATGAAGTGGGTCAAACCATGTCAACCTAGCCTATTGACCAAGTCAACTCTTTAGCCTATATGAACAAAACAACTAAAATTTAAAAGCCAAAATTCAAAACCAAAATCAATATTTAAATCACTTGACCTTCAATTGAGCCAAACCTAGCCCAATTGGTCCTCTTGACCCAAGTTAACCCAAATTGACATAAAGGGTCAAATTAGACTAAACCAATTAAATTAAATTAAATTAAATCAAAATACAATCCTCTCAAAATAGTCATATGAACTTGAGCTAACCCATTTTGACCCATTTTGACCATGAGTCAAATTGAAACCTAACCAAATGAACTCCAAGTGACATGAAATTTGGTTACTCACTTTTGATTCATTTTAAATCTACAAATAATTCAATATCAAATGACTCACCCTTGGTCATCCATGTAAATGGTGATTTGGGTCATGGGTGAAATCACCTCACACCTCTCTCATTGGTGGGTGGCATGGAGGACCTCCACCTCCGTTGCTAGGACACCCACCTTCATAGCATCCCATGCCTTGGGCACCAAATTAAGCCACCTTAGGAGAATCCCAACCAACCCAAGCAAAGGACACCCACTTAGAGCCAAAAATCACCATGAATGAGGTGATTTTTGGCCATTGCAAGGAGACAAAAAATAGAGAGGAAAAAACTCTTTCTCACACACTCATTTCACTCTCCTAGAGTTCTCAAGCTAACTAGCAATGATTCCCATCAAAATCAAGTGGATTCTATTGAAGATGTGGTGGCCATTGGTGGATACATTATTCTGAAGTGAAGCAAGAGCCCGAACCCATTCTAAAGCTTCTTCTTGCACTAAGGAGCACACTCGGATCATCACCACCACCAGAAATCATCCTCGGTGAAAATTTTTTCAAAAACCATAGCTGGCCAGGTTCTTATATTTGTGATGGTTTTTGCTTGATTTTAGAAATTTCTTTTACATTACCATTGCATTTGTTTTTGTTTTACATCATCCCCACGCATTTGGAGTGATTTTTAGTGAAGATTGCCAGAAAATTGAGCCTTAAATGAATTGTTTCATTAAAGTTTTTACAAGAATTGCAAAAATCCCACCCGAAATAGTGTTTTTAAAATTAAGTAAACTGGTAGGTTTAGGTTTATTTAGTTTATTTCATTTATTTTTATTTAGTTTAGTTTATTTTATTTTTTATTTTTCTTTAGGATTATTTTTTATTTAGTTTATTTTATTTATTTTAGGTTTATTTATTTTAGTCTAGGTTTAATATTTTAGTTTATTTTTTAAGTTTAGGTTTTAGTTTAAGTTTTTTTTTTAGCTTTATTTTTATTTTACTTTTTAGGTTTAGGTTTTATTTTTTTATTTTTAGGTTTAGGTTTAGGTTTCTATTTTGGTTTTTTAGGTTTAAGTTTTAGGATTTTTAAATTTATTTTTTTATATTTTAGTTTGGGTTTAGGTTTTATTATTTTTAGTTTGGGTTTGGGTTTATTTTAGTTCTTATTATTTTATTGTTTAGTGTTTAGGTTTAGTTTATTTTAAGTTTAGGTTTAGGTTTTATTTATTTTAGTTTAGTTTAGTTTTGTTTAGGTTTATATTTATTTTATTTTGTTTTGTTAGGTTTAGGTTTTTTTTTGTTTAGGGGTTAGATTTTATTTTTAAGTTTAGGTTTTTATTTAGTTTTTATTTTATTTTATTTTAAGTTATTTTTATTTTATGATTAGTTTTTTATTTTATTTAGATTTTTTATTTTTAAGTTTATTTAATTTTTTAGTTAGTTTAAGTTTTTATTTATTTTATTTTAGTTTAGTTCTTATTTACTATTTTATTTTAATTTTAGGTTTAGGTTTAGGTTTAGGTTTTAGTTTAGGTTTTTATTTTATTTTATTTTATTTTATTTAGGTTTAAATTTTTTATTTATTAGTTTTATTTAGTTTAGGTTTAGGGTTTAGGGTTTTGGGTTTTGGGTTTAGGGTTTAGGGTTTAGGGTTTAGGGTTTAAGGTTTAGGTTTTAGGCTTTGGGTTTAGGGTTTATGGTTTAGGTTTAAGTTTTAGGTTTAGGTTGGTTTTATTTTAGGATTTAGGGTTTTGATTTTTTTTAATAGAGAACAAATTCAGATTCAATATTTCTTCTTTTCAATTTTATCAACCAAGTAGCACACTAAGTTTTCTAAGACACAAGCAACAACATAGATAAAAAATGATCATGTGTAGAGCAAATAAATAACCCTAGATAAATTAAACCATCTCTACTGTAAAGTCATAGTTCCATAAGCAGCAGATCAGATCGATCATTCTTCAGTTTCTCCAGTTCTCATTAGAACCACACTGGCTTCTTGAGTAGCGGGATCCACCATCATATCACGATCTCTCCACCACCACGAACCTCATGCTCCTCCACCTCCATAACCACCTACTACCACCCACCATATCCACCGGCACCTCTAGATCTTTCACCTATGATAATTGTCGCCTCACCTTTGTCTCCATGCGATGTAGGCGAAACTAGTTGTGATATTCCTGCCTTCAAGGTTTTGCCCATTCTTAGGGTTTAGGTTTATTTTTTAATTTATTTAGTTACTTTAGGTTTAGGTCTACAGTTAGGGTTAGGGTTTATGCTTTGCTTGGGACACCATGGATACATGAGAATAATATAGTTTCATCCTCTCTACATCAATGTATGAAGTTTGTGAAAGGTAGGATCGTCTACTATGTCAAAGGAGATCTCAAGCCATTTACAGTTCACAATGTTAGCACATATGAGGATTCAGGTAGTGAGAAAATGAAAAGAAAAAGAAAAAGAAAAATGAAAAAAAAAACATAATATAAGGGAGAGAAAATAGACTTGGAGGAGGAAGTTGAGCCTGATATTTGATTCCACCCATAGTTCGTTACTCCATTCGAACATATGGGCAGGACTACCTGACCTCCATTTGGCATAGGAAGAGGTCAATTTAGAGGTAGTCTTAGGGGTGGAAAACCTCTTTATTGGCCACTTAATAGAAGATATGTCCCAGCTACTAAGAGTATACTTGCTATCCATATAGACTTAGAATCTCATTCATAGGATGAGTATGGTTAGCTTCACCGACTCTTCTCGAATGATTCCCTTGGAGGTGACACTTGAGCAGGATAGCGATGATGACTCCAAAGTAAATCATAAGTGTATCAAGTCTATATGTGAAATAGTTAGGCATTAGTTGGGAACCTTAGCTCTACTTTCCTCTAGAAAGGCGGTTTGGTAGTTAAGAAAGCCCCTAAATCATCCACTATTGTGAAGACTTGAAGGTTCTTTCTGGGAGCATCATCCTTAAGTCAAGAAGTTGATGTAAATCTTGAGAATGATTCATATAAAGATTTAATAGAATTATCTTTTGATTGGTACTTTCCTTGTGTTCATAATTTAGCAAAAAAAGGGTTAATCCCATATACTTGGTCAAAGCAGGTTAAACTACTTCAAGAATATGGAAGAATAATGCAAAAGCTCTCAATGAAGGCGGGACTAGGATTTGATACGTGAGTCAATCGATGATGATTCATGTGATCACCAATCATTTGAAATCTGGTGGGTTATTTTCAAATCATATTAACTCATATGAGGAGCTATGCTTAAAAACTTCAAATGATCCAGATGATTTTGAAGTGAAAGATGCACTACCAGAGTTAGAAGAAGAGATCAACTCAACCATCGACGAGCTCAAGGAAATTAAAAGAAAGCGAAGAAGATCCACATATCAGTTCTTTATTGAAAAGATGACTTAGTTAGGCTATTGACTAAGTTTAAGGACTATTTTGCATGGAGTTATGAAGATGATGGATTGGCTCGAACATAGTTGTCCATAAACTAGTAATAGTGCCTACTGCTATCAAGCAAGCTCTTAGATGCATGTGATTAGACATAGGACAATAAGTCTTTTTTGAAGTCAAGAAATTGATCGATGTTGGCTTCATCTAAGAAGAAAATACCCACGGTTAGCTAGCATCATCCCAGTTAAGAAAAAGATTGGCCAAATTCACATATGCATCAATTTTAAGGATTTAAATAAGGCATGTATAAATGATGAATTTTCACTACCAATCCTGGAGTTGATGGTGGACATTTCCTCATCTCATGCAGTCTTCTCTTTCATGGATCACTCATCAAGATAACTAAAAAATGATGACCCCTGAAGATGAAAGAAACACTACTTTTAGAACCCTGATCAAAATCTATTACTACAAGGTCATGCCTACCTTAAAATTCTGCTACATACCATATATATTGAATCTTCGACGAACTCATTCATCATCAAGTCGAGTACTATGTCGATGATCTTGTGGTCAAAAGTAGAGAAAAGGAAGATGAGTTCTTTGACTTGAGAGTAGTTTTTGAACAGTTAAAATTATTTTTCCTCAAAATGAAATGAGCCCCCTGAAGTGTGCATTCGAAGTAGCTTCAAGAAAATTTCTTAGGTTTGTTGTCCGACACCATGAAATCAAAATCGGTTCAAAGAAGATCAAGGAAAACTCAAATCAAATCATTCCAAGGGCGGTTGACATATCTAAGATGCTTTATATCCAACCTATCAGGAAGATGTAAGCCATTCTCAGCACTTGTCAAAAAGTATATGATGTTCAACTAGGATGATAAGTGTGAGTATGCCCTTAAAGTTATCTAGCATTACTTGATGATGTCAATTCTAGCAACCCTATCTCGCAGCTTTACTTTACACTACTATGTTAGATGACTCCCTTGGTGCTTTGTTGGCCCAAGCCAATGATGAAGGGAAGGAAAATGCACTCTACTACTTTAGCCATCATATAATCCCTACTGAGGCTAATTATCCACCCACTAGGAAGCATTTCCTAGCTTTAATCTTTGCATCCCAAAAGCTACAACACTACATGATTTCTCATAAGGAAAAAAATTGATCTCTAGGAACAATCCACTATAATATCTCATGAGATGCGTTGCGTTATCGGATGGTTGGCATAATGGATTTCTTAGCGCACCCACTTCCTGACTCACTCTCTTAGTGATGATCACCAGATAAACAAATCATGAATTTAGGGGATACTAGAATTCACAGCTGGGATATGTACTTTGATGGTGCAGCTTCCTCTCAAATAGGAGAAGAACCATAATCTACTATTTCAAGAAAGGTAGGGGTAACAATAGTTCTCTTAACTCTAAACCTAGATGTGATGAGATTCTCATATCATCTGTCCAATCCTTTCACCAACAATGAAGCCAAATATGAGTCTATGATTGTCGATCTGAAGTTATCTATTACACTAAGCATCTAGAACATCAACATCTTTGTGATTCTTAGCTTGTTATCAACCAAATCCTTGGGTCCTATAAGGTTATAAAGCCCAAGCTCCATCACTACCACAAGTACAACATGGAGTTATTGGCCTAAATGCTAAAGGTTACCATTTATAAGATTCCTCAAAGAGAGAATGTCATAACATATGCTTTAGCCAAGCTTGCCAGGGAGTTGGCATGTCCGGAGGATGAGTTCATATCAATAAAGGTCTAAACTAGACAAGTCCTATCCCTTATTGATATTAAACTCATAAAAAAAATACTCTCTTGAAGGGGAGGTTACCATTTCCAAGAAGGATGAGGAGTTAGATTAGAGGCAACCATTCATGGATTACATAAATAAAGTCAACTACCTCAAGAGAAGTCTCAAGCCCATTAGATGAAGAAAAAATCACTTTCCTATGTTCTTGTGGTTGGTTTCTTGTGTTAATGGTTTTTTGATCATATGTGATTATGTTGTTTAGGCAAGCATGAAGCCAACCAATCTGGTTTGAAGATGAAAGCCAAGATCAAGAGACTAAGATACTACTAGCCATTGATCAAAGATTGCATGGATACTGGCGATGCCACCAATGTCAAATACGGTGTGATACACCAACCTAGATCCTACATTAGCCTCATGGCCATTCAGTGTTGGGGTACCGACATAGTGGGTTTGATTGATCCTCCTTCTTCTTAGGGTCATCTTCATCTTAGCTACTATTTACTTTTTGTAAATGGGAGAAGGTGATTCCACTCGAGAGGTCACTCGGCTATTTTTTTGGGGTATCATATATAGGTTTAGAATGTCTAGATATATAATAATGGTATTACATTCAAGAACACTGAGATCAACCATTTTTCCCAGAGACACAGCCTAGATTAGAGATATTCTACCATCAACTACCTGAGGGCAAATGACTTAGCAGAAGCCTTCAACAAAACTCTCATCCAAATACTGAAGAAGACACTCGACAATAATAATTGATAGTGGCATGAGCATTTAGTTGAAGCCTTGTGGGCCTACACTACATATAGAACTCCACTCGGTCTACTCCTTTCTCCTTAGTGTAGTTTGAAGTTGTTCTACCATTAGAAGTCAACTCCCATCACTAAGGATAGCTATGGGTAGATCACAATAAAATTGAAGCAATTTATGGATGAGCTCGAAAGTTTGGAGGAGAGACACTGGGCATGCCAAAACCTTGAGTTGTACAAAGCTAAAATGATTCAAGCTCATAACAAGTTGGTCCATTCTAGAGTTTTTCAAGTATGAGAGCTTATTTTAGTTCTAAGGAGACCGATTGTTTCATATGATGGGAGGCAAGTTTGAACCCACTTGGGAAGGCCCTTTTTCCATAAAGAAGGCCTACCAAGGAGGATCTTATCAGCTTATTAATCATAAGGGAGAGAGCCCATAGCTTCCAGTCAATGGGCTCTACTTAAAGAAATATTATAAATTATGTTTGAAAGTAATTATCATCAATGAAAATTCCATTTCAAATTCAATCTCTTCATTGTTGAAAGTATTCTTGTTTTGAATCCACCATGATGTGTTTAGGGTAGGTGTAAGGAACCGAATGGTATCCTATCCTTCATCGACACAAAACAAACATATAAAACAAAATGTATATTTTATCTTGGCTACTTTTGAGTTGAGATAACTCCCCACACTCACTCAATGGCTCTAGGTGGGCTAACATGCTACCCTCTAGTGTGTCATGGTCTTCTTGCTTTGGAGGATGTAAGTCTACTATGCTTTCCTTCCTTTCTATGCCACTACACATTGATGAGCACTTTGTTAGTTTAGGAGGCTTTATTACATTGCTGGTAATCAACTTCATGTTGGTTTCATTTAAGTGGACGTGAGTCTTCTATGCTTTCTTCTTGGATTAGCCTTTGTGCACTGACTGGGTCAAGTATATTTAAGGTTTAGGATAAGTCCCCTAGAGGTTCCATCCTTCTTTACTGCTTTAAGTATGGGTCTAGTCCTTCCTCGGGGCTCCAGCTTAGTAGTCTAGGTCATAACATATGTCCCGATGACATACTATCCCAATGATCTATTTTGCTTAGAAAGTTATAAGCTTACATGCTTTCTTTCCAAATTGATTGTTTCACACCGACCGACACCTTAGTTTGTTTTGTTCTCACTATGCTAATGGATACACCACTCATGCTAATGGAACACCTTTGGTTGGTTAGTTCTCGCACCTTAGGATACACCACTCATGGAAAATGTAAGTTTACTATGCTTTCTCCTTGAGTTGGCCACCATACACTTATAGGCTTTTATAGGGCTTAGGATAAGCTATCACCTCCCCTTGGTATATTTTGGATCACATCCTTTGTGACCCCATTTAGACACTACTTGGGTTACTCATATTAGATAGTTCCCCTTTCCTAGTAACCATGGTTGGTTGGAGAATCTATCCTGTGTAGATTCTCCCTTGGTCTAATTTGAGATAGGTCAGGGATAGCCCCTTCTCAGTGTGGTCCCTCGCACATCAACAGGGTCCATCCAAACATATAAACAAAATATATATTCACTTATGGATTAGGAGGACACCTCTAACTGTACCTTCTCCCAAGCAAGCATCCTATCTTTAGGGTAGTGTCAGCAAAACTCCCTATAGGAATCACCTGACTACTCTTGAGTTGATATAAGTCCTCAACTGCATTCACTCAGTAGTCACCCCTAAGTCGGGTTCGATTTGTTGTGGTACCAGGTCACCCCAGCAGTTGTTCCTTTCTTTAGAAGATGTAAGTCTGTTATGCCTTCTTCCTAGCACAATCATTGCACATTCATTAGAAACCCCTTAAGTTGGCTAGCTCTACCCCATGGCTAGTAGACTATCCCTTTGGATTTATAAATTTGAGATAGGAAAAGTATGATATAGCCCCTTCTCAGTGGGTCCACCATACACCGACATTGTCTATAAATTAAATCTATCAAATTTGACTGAGCTCACATACTCAACAAATATTCCCTCAGTTGAAAATTGAACTAAACCAAACAAACCATATCAAATCACATGAATTTAACATAAAATTAGTCCTGACTACTTTTGAGTTAATATAAGTCTCTAGCAGCATTCACTCGGTCTAGGTCGATTCAATTTTATTATGCCTCCAACGGTCACCCCAATGGTTGTTCCTCACTTTATAAGATGTAATTACTATGCCTTCTTCCTAGCACATATTTGCACGAAACCCCTTAGGTTGGCTAGCTCTTCTCCGTAGGCTATCCTTTGGATTTGTAAACTGGTAAGTCAAGGCTGATATAGCCCTTCTCATTGGGTCCAATAGGTATACATTAACTAGATTAAATTAAACCTAATCTATTTTCTTTAGTGGGTTAAATCTCACCCTTCTCCCAATGGAGCCAAATCATATATAAACAAGTCAAGCAAACAAATCAAATTCAAAACCAACATCCCAGTGGAGCCAAATTAAACCAACTCCCGGTGAGTCTAAATCAAAGAAATCCAACCAAACTCTTATCCCTTGGATACATCCCCAAATAAATCTATGAAATCAAACTCATATCTAATCCCAATGGATAGCGAACTGCTTCCATAGTGGAAGGTTCATATACTTGATCCAGTGAGGAGCATATCTAGATATGCCTCCATATCAATTAAAACAAAATAAATTAAAGTCGATTTGATTTTAATCCCTGGTGGATTAAAGATTCTTATCCCTAGTGGATCTTCTTTCCATAAATCATATAATCAAATGAAGTTCAAACCTTATCCCCAACAGACTTTCTTCTTCTATGCCCTTGACATAGACCCCTCACATGTCATGTCCAATGCATGTGTGATCCCCTATTTGATCTTCCTCCATGTATTTGACATGGAATTATTATCAAATCTTATTTCTTTCCTTATGAGAACCTTTAATACTTCAACCAAAAGCCTAACAATGTATTCATTCAAATTACATCATCTTGACATTATAATCAACATTTTATGATTTATGATGGTGCAAGCTCAAACTAACTATACAATATCTTGCTAAACATATTATAGTATGAATTAACACATACTAAATTATATTATAATATATGATTTTATATTATAATTTGCTATAATATAATATATTGTCTAAGATTACACTTCATTAGAATCACTCAAAAGGAACAAATAATAAAATTTTCTCAAAATATGTATAATCTACATTTTGGATGTACAATTATTATTTTTCTATTAGAAATGGTATAAAATAGCATAATTTCAATTTTGCTACTTGGTGTGTGACGATTTTGGCCAAATTCTTCCAGCTTAAAATTCAAATTATTATTTTTGTGAGTTTTGACCCAATGTATTATAACAAAAGTAAAACATACTAAAATGTACAATAACATTTAGTAACACACCACCACATTCATATATATATGTGAAGTTATATTGTTATGTACATTAAATTTTAATATTGTTTCATATAATATATTATGTTACATTACACCTTTAAATGAATCACTTTAAGAAAACAATTTATAAAATTTGGTTGAAAAATGAACATTTATTTTGAATGCAAAATTCCATTCTTTTGATTAAATGTCACACCTCAGCCTATAAATCATATTTTTATGAATTATACTAGAACAAACTTTACTACATCGTACTATAACAAACTAAAATATGCTAAACAAGAAGTAGTAATACACAATAGTATCCTATAATGCATGATGCTACACTATGTTATGGCATCCTATATTATAATACACTATAACATATTATATTATATATTGCATATCACATCACAAGGGATTGCTTAAGATAAAAAATCATAAAATTAGCGAACAATAAAAAACTATATATTTTAGTCATTATCACTTACATATTTTAAATTGAAACAATATATTATGATACCATGCTCTATTATGAATTTGGCCAAATTCCACCATTTTAAAGTCTAAATCAACATTTTTTATATATAATGCTAGTGTAGGCTCAGCATGATTATAAAATACTAAAAAATTTAAAGTTCACGGAACAATATATTATGATATATGATGTTATACTATGCTACAACATATAATATTTATTTTGAACATAAAATCTTACTTTTAGACTACAATGAAAGGAACCTTTGGTTCTACAACTAATTCCACTTCAAATTTAACAAATTTCATCATCGATTTATTAAATCAATATTTTTATGATTTATATTAATATAGACTATAAGGCATAATACCATAATATACTAAAAATTTCAAAACATCTTATAACATCAAAAACACACATCTTCATGCTCTCAAATATTACCTATAATATATGGTATTATAATTTTGGGTTAGGGTTTTAGGTTATCAAATATCTAATAGTCAAGCAAAATTCTCTTTAAAACATTTTCATTAGCTACCATAAATATGTTAAGACTAGGTCATTCTTTAGATCTACCCCTAATGACATCTTTATTCAAGGTTCAGGGTTTATGGTTTAGGATTAGGGTTTAGGGTTAGTTTAAGGTTAGTTTAGGGTTTAGGGTTTAGGGTTTAGGGTTTAAGGTTTAGGGTTTAGGGTTTAGGATTTAGGGTTTAGGGTTTAGGGTTTTAGGGTTTAGGTTTAGGGTTTAGTTTTTAGGTTTAGGTTTTAGAGTTTAGGGTTTAGGTTTAGGGTTTTAGGTTTAGGGTTTAAGTTTAGTTTTAGGTTTAGGGTTTAAAGTTTTTTTAGATAACAAATTTAGATTCAACATTTCTTCTTTTTTAATTTCATTAACCAAGTAGCGCACCAAGTTTTATAAGACACAAGTGATGACACAGATACAAAATGAGCACCCATAGAACAAATCAAAACCTTAGATAAGTAGAAGCGTCTTTACTGTAAAGTCATAATTCCATAAGTAGCAGTTCAGATCGGCCATTCTTCAGTTTCTCCAATTCTCATCAGAACTACCCCCGCTTCTCGAGTAGTGGGATTCACCATCATATGAAGGATCTCTTCCTCTACCTCCACACCACTTCTAACCTCCATCATTCCACCACCATTGCTCAGACCACCACATATCAAGCGGAACCTCCAGATCCCCACCACTATGATAACAGCCTCCACCTTGCCTCCGCTTGATCTAGACTAAGCCTGGTTGATAGTGTTCTGCCATCAAGGTTCACCATTCTTATTCGGGTTAGTTTAGGGTTTAGGGTTAGTTTATGGTTTAGGGTTTAGGCTTTAGGGTTTAGGGTTTAGGGCTTTGGGTTTTAGGGTTTAGGGTTTAGGGTTTAAGGTTTAGTGTTTAAGGTTTAGGGTTAAGGGTTTTAGGGTTTAGGGTTTAGGTTTAGGGATGTAGGTTTAGGGTTGTAGGTTTAGGGTTTAGGTTTAGGGTTTAGGTTTAGAGTTTTTTTAAAAAAATTAAAAATGTAGGTTTAGGTTTATTTAGTTTATTTGTTTTAGTTTATTTTATTTTTTATTTTTATTTAGGTTTATTTTTTTATTTTTATTTAGTTTAGTTTATTTAATTTAGTTTATGTATTTTATTTTAATTTTTAGGTTTAGGTATATATTTTTAGTTAAGTTTTATTTTTATTTATTTTGTAGGTTTAGGTTTTATCTTTTATTTTTAGGTTTAGGTTCAGGTTTTTACTTTATTTTTTTAAGTTTAGGTTCCAGGTTGTTATTTTAGGTTTATTTTAAGGTTTTATTTTTGGTTTAGGTTTAGGTTTATTTTTAGTTTATTTTATTTTATTTAGTTTAGGTTTAGGTTAGGTTAGTTTATTTTAGGTTTAGGTTTAGATTTTATTTACTTAAGTTTAGTTTATTTTAGTTTAGGTTTAGGTTTATTTTATTTTATTTATTTTATTTCTATTTTAAGTTTAGTTTTTTTAGATTAGGGTTTAGGTTTTTTTAGGTTTTATTTTAAGTTTATTTTTTTGGTTTAGATTTTATTTAGTATTTTATTTATTTTAATATATTTTATTTTACATTAATTTTATTTTATTTTATTTTATTTTATTTAGGGTTTAGGGTTTAGGGTTAGGGTTTAGGTTTATAGTTTATGGTTTAGTGTTTAGGCTTTATTTTAGGGTTATAGTTTAAGGTTTAGGGTTTTAGGTTTTAGAGTTTAGGGTTTAGGATTTATTTAGGTTTAGGGGTTTAGGTTTAGGTTTATTTTTAGTTTAGGGGTTTAGGTTTAGAGTTTAGGTTTAGGGTTTTGGTTTAGGTTTAGAATTTATGATTTAAGGTTTAGGTTTAGGGTTTAGGGTTTAAGTTTAGTGTTTAGGGTTTAGGTTTAAGGTTTAGAGTTTAGGTTAGGTTTAGGTTAGGGTGTAGGGTTGTAGGGTTTAGGGTTTAGGATTTTGGTTTTTTAGGGTTTAGGATTTAGGGTTTAGGGTTTAGGGTTTAGGTTTTTAGGGTTTAGGGTTTTAGGTTTAAGGTTTTTTAAGGTTTAGGGTTTAGGGTTTAGGGTTTATTTTAGGTTTAGAGTTTTTTTAAATTAAGTAAACTAGTAGGTTTAGGTTTATTTAGTTTATTTAGTTTATTTAGTTTATTTTTATATATTTTCACTTATTTGATTTTTTTATTTTTATTTAGATTTATTTATTTTAGGTTTATTTATTTTAGTTTAGGTTATTCATTTTAGTTAATTTTTTAGGTTTAGGTTTAGGTTTACGTTTATTTTTTAGCTTAGTGTTAATTTTCTTTCTCTTTTTTTTTTTAGGTTTTTTTTAGGTTAAGGTTTAGGTTTTTATTTTACTTTTTTTGGTTTAGGTTTTAGGTTTTATTTTAGGTTTATTTTTAGGTTTTATTTATTAGTTTAGGTTTATTTTTAGTTTATTTTATTTTATTTAGTTTAGTGTTTAGTTTAGTTTTAGGTTTTATTTATCTTAGTTTAGTTTAGATTTAGGTTTATTTTATTTTGTTTATTTTAGGTTTAGGTTTTTTTTTTAGTTTAGGGCTTAGGTTTTATTTTTTATTTATTTGTAGGTTTTATTTTTTAGTTTGTTTTTTTAGGTTTAGGTTTTTATTTAGTTTTATTTAAGGTTTATTTAATTTTATTTTATTTAGGTTTTTTATTTTTTTATTTTAGGTTTTATTTATTTATTTTAGTATAGTTTTATTTTTTTATTTTATTTTCTTTTAGTTTAGGTTTTATTTTATTTTATTTTTATTTTTTTATTTATTTTGGTTTAGGTTTTTTATTTATTTTATTTTAGGTTTTATTTTGTTTAGGTTTAGGTCTTAGCTTTTTTTAGTTTAGGGTTAGTTTAGGGTTTAAGGTTTAGGTTTAGGGTTTAAGGTTTGGGGTTTAGGGTTTAGGGTTTTAAAACAAATGGGAGAATTTTATTGCCACAAGAACAGAGTAGAAGGTCCTTAAGAGGCGATAATTCTCTTTACATTTAGTTTGGAGAGAAAAATCCCCTATCTAATACGACAAAAGTAAGGAAACTAAATAAAATCAATAAAATACCAAAAAATAAATAAGAAACAACACAAGAAACAGGACGATCAGCCAAAGCCCACTACTAGAGTCAGAAGTCTTTTAGGAGTTGCACAATCCACATCCAAGATCCAAAACCTACAAAGAACATGTATAAGAATCCTACAAACAACTAGAAATTGTAATTAGCACAGCTAGAGAAAATCAAGCTTTAGCACATAATAAAGAGCAATATAAGAGAAAATTTCTAATAAGGCTCAGGCTCAGTCACCTGCATCTTCAGGGGCAACCACAAATGTGAGCATCCAGACTTCAAAAGAAGGGTTACAGTCACATATGCTGCTACCAGCCAAAAGAAAAATGGGAAATCATCCCAACCATTATAGTCCACTTACCTCGATGAAGGCAATCCTCCAAAAGTGAAAGTCAACAATTCTTTAGTACATCCCAAGCAGAAAAAAGCCACAAAACACCAAAACCAAAGGCCACTAAGCCCAAAAGGAAGTCACAGCATCAACAAAACCATAGTAGAAATGAAAGAGCAACTACCGATATCACCCAAAAATAAAGCCATCATGGATAGGAACCAAACCCACTAGAGTCACCGGACAACCACAAGCAATAGCCCAAGACCAAAATAACCTACATCTAGCACCAAAACCACCAATTCCAAACCAGATTAGAGGTCAAGGCCAACTAACTACCAGTCCAACCCAGGATAGTAGAGGCAAAATAATAAAAGGCATAATACCTCCATCAAAAATAGAAAAGACATACATAGGAAAAATAGCGACCATATAAGGCCAAAACTAGAACAAAGCCACTAAAGGTCAACCCTACCATTAACAAGATCAAAAGAAAACCAAAAGGAAAAACCAAACCAACCAACACAACCAACCAAACCGTCATTACAAGACCATCCATCCAATTAACAAAGTAGCAGAGATGAGCCAACTTTGATAAGGAAATAGCCAGTCTGAAAGGGAAGCAATCCCAACATAGAGAAAGATAAGCACAGTGACAACCAACAGGAAGCCACCCAAAATAACCAAGAAATAAATGGTAATCACCCAATCAGACAAAAAGCCACAGCCTGGAAGGACCACCCAACCAAAAATAGCCAACCAGAGTGGCAAGCAAAACAAACCAAGGCCCCATCCAGACACAAAAAAAGTCCCAAAAAACTCAAAAGTAAAAGATCAACAAGCCATGATAATAATAGCCACCCAGATAGCCATGTGGAGGGTAGTAGTAAACAATGAACCCACCGGGCCAAAAATGGCGAAAACCTCCTATGTAAGACAACAAAATTAGAGGCAAAATGGACCAATTAACAATGGGAAAAAAAGCACATGAGGCATAACCCAAAAGGAGGCCACCACAAGATCAAGGCAGCACATGAAGAAACTATTGACATTTAGATCCCTAAATAAAATATTCAAAAGAGAACACCTCTCAACAAAAGAGGAAACACCGACCCACCTCAAAGAGATCTCCCAAGTATTATAGCATAAACCAGATAGTAGAGTGAAACAACTAGAAAAATGTAGCAAAATGAAAATGCACATAGAGAAAATCATAGAGAACCTAAAATACACAAAGTAAAATTAATTTATGAGATAAGGTAATACAGTGTTATCCAGATTAACCAACCCTCTAAATTATCTAGGTAAATTACGATGATCATAAAGAGTGAGATCATTTAATTTAGCACCTAGATTAGATAGATAATATGCACAGGCATTTCCTTCACGCCAAATGTGAGAAACTTTAAAGCATACTTGAGAGTGGAGTGTTCTAGTATAATTAAGTAGGTAGAGTAAATCAGCATTCCCCATCTTAGTGGAAGTAAAAATGTCAATGATTAAGAGAGCATCAACTTCAATCCAAATATTGAAGAAACCATTTTGCAAAGAAATGTCAATAGCTTTGTTTATAGCCATTAATCAAGCATAGATAACATAACAAGCTTTATGATTCATAAGAATACCATGATATTTAGCATCATTGCTATCCATCCATATGAAAAAAATAAGGGTAATGGAAATTAAAACATTGATATGACCTTTCATAGATTTTTGGAAATAGGCTTCAAGAAATTGATATAAAGAAAGAAAACCATGGAAATGGTTAGTATTAAAAAGATCATCATACCAAAACCATAATTTGGAGGCAATAACCATTGACAAAACATGATTAAAATTTTCAATATGAAATCAACAATAACATTTGGAAGGAAAATGAAAACCTTTACCCCAGTAAGGAATCATAGGAATGAAGTTTTTAGAATTCTCCAAGTAAGGATAGAATAAGAGATAGAGATGATATTATTCCAAAGTTTAATAAATACATTAGAAGAAATATGAGCATCTCTAATATAATTCAAGCATCTTTAAGAATAAAATTAGCATTATAATATAGCTTAAAAAAGAATTTGATCATGCTTGTTAGAAAGGATAGAATATCGGTAAATTTATCCAAAAGAGAATATGAATAAATTAGCTAAGTTTACTATCATTCCACTAATTAAGCTAAAGGTTAACTTTAGTAGCAGTAGTAGAATGGGTAGATAAAAAGAATCAATACAAACCACCAATCCAATTGCCTTGCCAAAAGAAAGAAGATCATTTATACCCCAAGATATCAAGGATTCAGCCTCCCATATAATGGAGAAAAGCCTTTTTCAAACCAAGGAGTCACCACTTTATAAGTACAGATTAGAGGGTGCTAACCCTGAAGTATTTGTAACAAAATTAGCCTAAGCTATCTTTTTCTAAAATTCCACTAGTTTATGTGAGAAGGTAATAGCTTCACGAATAGGTTTGCAGCCAAGCCCACCTTCACGTAGAGGACCGCAACATTTATGCCAAGAAGTCCAATGCATCCTTTTAACCGAATTATTAGAGCCCCAAAAAAATTTATTAATGAGGCGATCAATTCAATTTAAGATAGAATTAGTAGGGATAATGGTTTGAATAAGACATAAAGGCATCCAATTAAGAGTACTCTTAAGGAAAGTAAGATTGCCACCAAAAGAAAGTAAGTGAAATTCCCAAAATTTTATTAGAAAATTTTTTTGGATAAGCTCATCAAAAGGATGAGATCTATTTTTACCTTTAAAGAGGAGCACCCAGATATTGAAGGGAGTTGTTGGTGTTTAAAGTTAGTGATTCTCAAGATATGATTGATTTTGGTATTAGAAATTTTAGAGGAGGTAATAAAGCAGCTCTTTCTTTCATTAACAGAAAGACCACTTTCTCTACCAAAATTATTTAAACATTTCTTAAGTCTTTTTATATGATGAAAGGAAGCATTATAAAAGATAATGAAATCATCAGCAAATCTAAGATTAGAAACAGGGGTACCACTAAGAGTTCTAAAGTATATGCTAGGATAGTTATTGAATAAATCATTTAAACTCATAGAAAGGTATTCCACAGAAATAATAAATAAATAAGGGGACAAAGGATCTCCTTCTCACAAACCTTGAGAAGTAGGAAAAAAGCCTAAAGCTTCACCATTAAGAAGAATAAAAAACTAAGCATTATTAATACATTTTTAATAAGGTTAATAAAATTATTAGAGAAACCAAATAAATGCAGGATATTTAAAAGAAAATCCCACTAGATAATATCAAAGGCTTTAGAAATATCTAATTTAAAAGGATGTTATCACCTATAGTTGGAGATCCAAATCATGAATAAGTTCTTGACCAAGAATAATGTTATCAAATATAGATCTCCCTAACAAAAATTTGGTTGAGAGATAATTTTTGAAGTAAAGGACTGTCTATTAGCAGAATTTTATGAATCAATTTATTAAACAAAGTGCAAAAACTAATAGGTTTGAAATCTGGATTATGTTTTTTTGGTATGAGAATAATAGAAGTGCTTGAAAAATATTTAGGGAGAGGATTACCAAAAAAGAAATCAACAATAGCATCAATTAAGTCATGATTAATAATAGACTCATAATTTTGAAAATAATGAGTAGTATAACCCTTTATACCAGCAACAGAATCAATGTTCATGCTATTAAGAACTTTACCAATCTCATCTTTAGTAGGAAACCTAGTAAGTCAATGGTTGTAATAGAGGGGATCAAATGAATTAGAAATAGCTTCATAAGAGTGGCTTTAGCATATTTCTAAAGTGGTTAATAATAGAATCTTTAATAACATTAATATCAATGACAATCTCATTATCACTTTTAATTTTTGGATAGAATTTAAAGCTCTTCTTTTTTTTTAAATAAAGCATGAAAATACCAGTATTCTATCCCCATCAATATGTTTACTACTTTTTTGCCACCAATGTCTCTTCCATATTCGATAATTAACAAGATTATCTTTTGCTTCATTCAAATCCTTAAGCTTAGAAGAATTAGTCAAAACAACATTTTCAAGATCACCAACCAAAAGTTCCATGTTTTTTATATTAGCAAAAAGATTTTTAAAAGAATGTTTGTTCCACAAACCAGATTTTGTTTGAGTCTTTATAAGCTTAAAACATAATCTATGCATACCCCTAATCGAATTATCAGGGTGTAAAGGGGCAATCCAATTAATGGCCATGACTTTAAGATATTGATGCTTGAATCCACATATTTTGAAATCTAAAGAGGGTGAGGTGTTAATCTTTTAGAGTTATCTTTAACAAACCAAAGAGGCATGATGGATAAAGTTCTACTCAAATGGTCAATAGTGGTAAGAGGCCATTGATTAATCCAATGAGAGTTGAAATAATTATATCAAGATGTTGCTAGAGCTTAGAGTTTTGTCAAGTATAATTAGAGCCTTTAAAATTAATGGCAATAAGATTGCAATCAAGAATCATATCTAAAAATTCTTCCATAGAATAAATATTAGGAGAGCAACCACCCCTTCTTTTAGATGAATACAGAATAGTGTTGAAATCACCCCTAACCAACCAAAGTTTGTTAACAGAAAGAGCAAAACTTTTGAAATTCTCCCAAAGAACATTCTAACCAACCCTATTTCAAGAAGCATAAACAAAAGAGCCAAGCACACAAGAATCACCAAAAGAAATTTGAGCATTGACAACTTGTTGAAGATCATCTAAAATTAAAACATTTAAGAGGTTATTCCAAAAGCACCAAATTTTATTACTGATGTTAGGGAAAAAATTACTGAAACTAACCATTCTAGCAACATGATTGATTTTATCAGCATGTATAAGAGGTTCAATAATAATAAGTAAGGAGATATTATTAATTCTACAGAGATTTCTAATATGATTATGAACAATGAGGGAACCAATCCCTTTAACATTCCAAATAAGAGAATTAAACATAAAGAAAATTGTAAAAAGAAATTAAATGATAATAATAAAGAGAGAGATAAAGAATAACAAATCCTCTCCTAAGCCAAAAATTGAAACAACACATTATTTATGTGAAGAGGATCCAGATCTAGTAGATCTGGCAAGATTAGAGGTTGCATCTTAGAGTTCTTAGTTTTCTTTTTTAAGAGTTTGGAATTTTCTATTTTTATCTAAAGTGTCACCATCGAAAAGATTGATTAGAATATTATTAAAGGATAAGGATGTAGAACATCTCTAATCACAACTTCCCCCTCTTCCAAATCAGCATTTTGTTGAAAAGTGGGATTAGAATGAAGAACAATCTTGGAATTAGAGGAAGGAGAAAAATTATACCATTCAAAGCACAATTACCAATGTCAAAATTAGTGTTTTGCTTAGGAATTTCAGCCACATTCAAGTTATCATTTAAAACCTCATTCTCATTAATTAATGTCGGCAAAGAAGCAGGAATAGACTCATTAGAGAATGAATCATCATTTTTTAGCCTCTTTGAATTTGGAATTAGCCATAATAGGCATAATCTCATGTAAAGAAAGGTTGGTGGAAAAATCATCTTTTTCAACATTATTAGTACCTTTATCATGGTCAGAATGAGAAGCAAAAACAATAATTTTCAGAACATCAAAGATTCCAAAGAATCTGACCTAATATCAACATTTATGTTTTTTTTTTGGCACAAAAATAGCTTTATTAATTTTATCAGTAGCTAATATAGAGTTAGGATAATTTAAAATTTTCTTTTTAAGATGCAGTTGAAGAATAAAACATTCTGAATTATCATGACCATGTATCTTGCGAAGGGAACAAAAAATTGGAAAATTTTCAAATTCAACCTTTTGTAAATAACCAAACCTTTCAAATCTGATCCAAACATACTTAGGATGTTTTTTAGATATGTCAAGTTCAATATATGAGCAAAGGCGGATCTCACGATCGTGATCAATTTAGGCGAAAAAAGCCATAGCAAATAAAACCTGTTGGGTAACATAGTGGATTCTCATATTTGGAAGAGCTAACCACACAGGTAACATAGTGATTCCTCCTGTATATCAAAAATAGGAGACCACTTCAACTAACGCATTTGACAATTAAAGACAAAATAGGATCGACATGAGAAAACCCTTGAATAATCCAAATCATTCGTAAGTTGAATCAGAATATTTCTTGGATCGATCAAGCTAATAAAGAAAGCACCTTAAAGTTGAAGGTTATGGAAAAAAGATCAGATCTTATCCAAATTTGGCTGGTATAAAGAAAATTTTCCAATCAAAGTTAATTTGAAAGGTTTTACAAGCTTTTTGACATCAAGAACTGAACACATGATCGCACGCATACCTCAAAAAGAAGTCAAAATAAAATTCATCAAGTCAAAAGAGGTAGAGCTCTTACCAGTGCATCCTTAGAGGATTTAATAGTAAGAATGACATTAGGTTTAGGGATCCCCACAAAATGGATATGCCAAATCATCCAAGAAAATGCCACAGTTGAGGTCACCCATAATTAGAAGAGACATCACACGAGCAGCCAGATTGAAAAAAACTCTAGAAATCAGTTGAGAATGATGAAGGATCCACAAAAAAATGTAAGAAGGGCGTTGGATGAAGGGAAAATGAAAAATTACCAAGTGCTTGGGAGGTTTAGGTTTATTTTATTTAAGATATTTAGTTTAGTTTTTATTATATTTTTAGTTTAGGTTTATTTAATTTAAGTTTAGTTTATTTATTTAGGTTTATTTAAGTTTATTTTAAGTTAATTTAGTTTAGGTTTTATTTAGGTGTATTTAGTTTAAAGGTTTAGGTTTAGTTAGGTTTAGGGTTTAGGGTTTAGGGTTTAAGTTTAGGGTTCAGGTTTTAGTTTAGGGTTTAGGGTTTTTGGGCTATTTTTTAACAAAGAATAAATTCATATTCAATAATTCATCTTTTTTATTTCATTGACCAAGTAATGCACCAAGATTTCTAGGACACAAGCTAAAACATAGATAAAAAATGAGCACGCATAGAGAAAATCAAAAACCCTAGATAACTAGAACCTTCTCTACTGCAAAGACACAATTCCATAAGAAGTAGATCAGATCAACCATTCCTCATTTCTCCAGTTCCCATTAGAACCACCTCAGCCTCTCGAGTAGCGGGATCACCATGATATCCTCAATCTCTCCCTCCGCCACCACCATGGATGTAACCTCCGTCACTCTTCCTACTTCCATAACCACCACTACTACGACCACCACCTCCATCCATCACCTGATCCCCACCACCACCATGATGTCGCTCGCCTTCGCCTCCATAGCCAGATCTAGACTTAGCCTCATTGATGGTGATGTTCCTGCCATCAAGGTTCTGACCATTCTTAAGGTTTAGGTTTAGATTTAGGTTTATTAGGTTTTATGGTTAAGGTTTATTTTTTAATTTATTTAGTTACTTTAGGTTTAGGTTTAGGGTTTGGGTTTAGGGTTTTAGTTTAAGGTTGCTTTGGTTTAGGGTTTAGTTTAGGGCTTATGCTTTAAGGTTTGGGTTTAGGGTTAAGGTTTAGGGTTTAGGTTTAAGTTTAGGGTTTAGGGTTTAGGGTTTTAGCTTAGGGTTTTATTTAGGAGTTTAGGGTTTTTGTTTAGTTTTAGGTTTAGTTAGGAGTTTAGGTTTAGGGTTTAGTTTAGTGTTTAGGTTTAGTTTAGGTTTTAGGTTTGTTTAGGTTTAGTTTATAGAGTTTAGGGTTTAAGGTTGTAGTTTATAGTTTAAGTTTATTATAGAGTTTAAGTTAGGGATTTTGGTTTTTAGTTTAGGGTTTAAGTTAGGGTTTATGGTTTAGTGTTTTAGAGTTTTAGGTATTTGAGGGGTTTAAGGTTTAGGGTTTAAAGTTTAGGGTTTAAAGTTTAGGGTTTAGGATTTAGGGTTTAGGGTTTTTAGTGTTTAGGGTTAAAAGTTTATGGTTTAGTGTTTTTTTTAAAAAAAATAAATTTTACTAAACGGTAGGTTTAGGTTTATTTATTATTTATTTTGTGTTTATTTTTATTTTATTTAATTTAGGTTAACTTATTTTTGTTTAGTTTAGTGTATTTATTTTAGGATTATTTATTTTAGTTTAGGTATTTTTATCTTAGTTTATTTTTTAGGTTTAGTAGTAGGTCTATTTTTTAGTTTAGTTTTATTTTTATTTTATTTTTTTTATTTAGATTTTATGTTTCATTATTTAGGTTTAGGTTTAGGTTTTTTTTAGGTTTAGGTTATAGGATGTTATTTAAGGTTTTATTTTTTAGTTTAGGCTTAGGTTTATTTTTAGCTTATTTTATTTTATTTAGTATTGGTTTAAGTTTAGGTTTATTTTAATTTAGGTTTAGGTTTAGGTTTATTTATTTTAGTTTTTTTGTTTATTTTAGTTTAGGTTTCAATTTATTTTATTTTGTTTATTTTATTTTTTAGGTTTGGTTTTCATAGTTTAGGGTTTAGGTGTTATTTTTTATTTACTTTTAGGTTTATTTTAATGTTTAGGTTTTATTTAGTTTTAATCTATTTTATATTAGGTTTATTATTTTATTTTAGGTTTAGTTTTTATTTTATTGATATTTTTTTAGGTTTAATTTATTTTTTTAGTTTAGTTTAGGTTTTTATTTATTTAATTATATTTTAGTTTTTAATTTCAATTTTATTTTATTTTTAGCTTTAGCTTTAGCTTTAGGTTTAGGTTTTAGCTTAGGTTTTTATTTTATTTTTATATTTAGGTTTAGGTTTTAGGGTTTATGATTTAGGGTTTTTGGGTTTAGGGTTTAAGGTTTAATGTTTAGGGTTTAATTTTAGGGTTAGGATTAGGTTTAACTTTTAGGTTTAAGGTTTAGGTTTAGTTTAGGTTTAGGTTTATCATTTAAGGTTTAGGTTTAAGGTCTTTTATAACAAGTTTAGGTTTAGGATTAAGGTTTAGGGTTTAGGGTTTTAGGGTTTGTAGGGTTTAGTTTAGGGTTGTAGAGGTTTAGGGTTTAGGTTTGGTTTTTTTTAGGGTTTATTTTATAGTTTAGAGTTTAGGGTTTAGAGTTTAGGGTTTAGTGTTTAGGGTTTAGATTTAGGGTTTAGGTTTTTAGTGTTTAGGTTAAAGGTTTAGGGTTTAGAGTTTTAAAAAAATAAAATAAAGGGTTTAGTTTAATTTATTTTTTTTTATTTATTTTTATTTATTTTTATTTTATTTTATTTAGATTTATTTATTTTTATTTAGTTTAGTTTATTTATTTAGGATTATTTATTTATTTTAGGTTTTATCTTAGTTTATTTTTAGGTTTAGGTTTAGTTTAGGTCTATTTTTTAGTTTAGTTTTATTTTATTTTATTTTAGTTTAGGTTTTATGTTTATTATTAGGTTTAGGTTTAGGTTTTTATTTTATTTTTTTAGGTTTAGGTTATAGGTTGTTATTTTAGGTTTTATTATTTTTTAGTTTAGGCTTAGGTTTATTTTACCTTATTTTATTTTATTTAGTTTAGGTTTAAGTTTAGGTTTAGGTTTAGGTCTTATTTATTTTAATTTTGTTTATTTTAATTTTGTTTATTTTAATTTTGTTTATTTTAATTTAGGTTTTAGTTTATTTTATTTTGTTTATTTTATTTTTATTTTAGGTTTTGGTTTTTCATAGTTTAGGGTTTATGAGTTATTTTTTAATTTACTTTTAGGTTTATTTTAAGTTTAGGTTTTTATTTAGTTTTCAATTTATTTTATATTAGGTTTATTTTTTATTTTAGGTTTAGTTTTATTTTATTTAGGTTTTAATTTTAGGTTTATTTTATTTTTTTTAGTTTAGTTTAGGTTTTTATTTATTTTATTTTATTTTAGTTTTTATTTTCTATATTTATTTTATTTTTAGCTTTTGCTTTATGTTTAGGTTTAGGTTTTAGCTTAGGTTTTTATTTTATTTTTTTATTTAGGTTTAGGATTTAGGGTTTATGGTTTAGGTTTATGGTTTAGGGTTTTAGGGTTTAGGGTTTAGGATTTAGGGTTTAGGGTTTAGGATTTAATGTTTAGGGTTTTGGGTTTTTAGGGTTTAGCTTTTAGGTTTAAGGTTTAAGTTTTAGTTTAGGGTTTATGGTTTTTTTTTATAATAAAGTTTAGGGTTTAGGGATTAGGGTTTAAGGTTTAGGGTCTAGGGTTTAGGGTTTAGGGTTTAGGATTGTATGTTTAAGGTTTAGGGTTTTTAGATTTAGGTTTAGGTTTAGGTTTATGTTTTAGGTTAGGTTGATTTAGTTTAGGGTTTGAGTTTTTTGGTGATTTTTTAGTAGAGAACAAATTCAAATTCAATATTTCTTCTTTTCATCAACCAAGTAACACACCAAGTTTTCTTTGACATAAGCAATGACAGATAAAAACTGAGCACACATAGAGAAAATCAAAAACACTAGATAACTAGAACCGTCTCTACTATAAAGACATAGTTCCATAAGGATAGGATGGATTCTTGGTTTCTCCAGCTCCCATCGAACCAACCTCTCGAGTAGTGGTATCCACCATCATATCCTCATCTCTCCCTCCACCACCACCATGGTTGTAACCTCCATCACTCCTCTCATCTCCATAACCACCACTACTCTAACCACCACCTCCAAATCCCCCACCACCACTGATAACCAATGCCTTCGCCTTCGAATCCACCACTAGATCTAGACTGAGCCTAGTTGATAGTGATGTTCCTACCATCAAGGTTCTGCCCATTCTTAGGGTTTAGGATTAGGTTTTAGTGTTTAGGTTTATTTTTTAATTCATTTAGTTACTTTAATTTTAGTTTTAAGGTTTAAGGTTTACGGTTTAGGGTTTTAGGTTTTATGCTTTTAGGATTTATGGTTTAGGGTTTGGGTTTAGAGTTTAGGGTTTAGTGTTTAGGCTTTAAGGTTTATGGTTTTTAGGATGTAGGGTTAGTTTAGGGTTTAGGGTTTAGGGTTTAGAGTTTAGGGTTTTAGGGTTTAGGGTTTTTTTTTTGGGGAAAGTTAGAATTTTATTACCATAAAAGGAAAAGATACCATGTCCTTAAATGGGGTAAAATTCTAAAATTCTACTACTCTCAGAGATACAAGAAACTTAAAAAGCTAAACTCCAATCTAAGTACATTAGAAAAAAAACAAAACAAAAGAGCAAATACAACAACTAAAACCATAAGAGAAGAAGACAAAGTAAGACTAAAACAAATCCTGAAAATAGTAAAGGAATGAGTCAATAGTAGTTCATGATTTCTTTGAGAAAGCAAGATAAGCAAGATTCACAGTAACAACACCTGGGTTGACTGAGTAATGACCATTCCCTTTGTAAAGTTTCAACCGGTAAAAGAAATCTGTAAGACACTATAAAGGCAAAATTCATTGCCCAAAAGGATAACGATAAACAGAGGAAAATGAGAGAGCTGAGAAAAAGAAGGCTTAGGCTCTGTTAGGATAATCTCAAGGGGAAACAATACATATGAGCATCCAAACTTCATAAAGAATGATTACAATCATATGTAATGCTACCAACTAGAGGGAAGAGGTGAGTAACATCAAATCCATCATAGCCATCATACCTGATACAAGCAAACATCCAAGGCCAGCAGTCCATAGAGTTCTAGATCCTGCACCATTTAATAAAGAGCACCATTTAATAAAGAGCAACCAGCCAACAACCAATTAGTAGCCAAACCACCAAACAAAAACAAAAATAGACTAATCACAATAACCCAGGGAGAGGCTAGAATATAGTCTAAACACCAACAACAACCATTATCCAAATACCCATCCAAGCTACAAACTAGGAAAACCATAACCAATCGACAAGCACCGGACCATGCCAATTAACGAGAAATAACCAACAAAAAGATAAGAGCCCTCAATGGAAAGTCGACAAGTAGCGGTCCAAAGCTAAACCCAAATGACTAGATAGCTCAAAATGAAACCATCAATGAAGGAAACATAAGTTATAGGCAAATCATCGAAGACAAAATAGTCACACAAAAGGGGCCAAAGGCGACAACCAACCGAAACCAACAAGTCCAATCCAAAAGGATCAACAAAGGTTTGGAGACAACAAAGCCTCGACAAATTGTTCAAGAAGAAGGAAAAAACCAATAAGGAAAAATCAACAAACCATGATTCCATGGACAACTAGAGTTCCTCCAACCAAACCAGCTAAGTAAAACAGCCATAAGGAAACCACTAGAAAATAACCCATCATAAGTAACCAATAAAGGAAACATCCCCAACAACCAAGGAAAACTAAAAAAACCAGCAAAGTACCACACAATAGAGGCCCCCACAATAATAAGGCAACAAGTAGCTAGACCTGAGCTTTGCAAAGACTAAAGGATAACAAATGTTTAGGTTTAGGGTTTAGGGAATAATTAAGGAAAAGGGTTTAGGAGGGTTATAGTTTAGAAGGCTAGAAGGTAGTTTAGGTATGAGAACTAATAGGGTTTCAGTTCTAGAGGAGAGTTTAGTGTATAAGAATAAAGCAGAAGAAACAATCTCATAGTTAGGAGAGATTTTAGGGAGGGCCAAGTAGAGACAAGAACCAGGTGTATAAATCTAGGGTTTAGCCAAGTTAGGTAGTTTAGGGTTTAGGGTTTTAGGTTTAGGTTTAGGGTTAGGTTTGTAGGGTTTAGGGTTTAGTGTTTAGTTTTGGGTTTAGGGTTTAGGTTTATTTTAGGTTTAGTTTAGTTTATTTAGGGTTTAGTTTATTTAGTTTATTTAGTATTTATTTAGTTTATATTTATTTTATTTATTATTTTTTTTATTTTATTTTTTATTTTAGTTTATTTTATTTTAGGTTTATTAGGTTTAATTTTTTTTTAGTGTTTAGGGTTTAGGGTTGAAGGTTTAGTGTTTATTTTAAGTTTAGGTTTTTTTTTATTTAGTTTATTTATTTTATTTTGTTTATTTTATTTTTTTATTTTTATTTATGTTTATTTTTATTTAGTTTAGTTTATTTATTTTTTAGTTTATTTATTTTAGTTTAGGTTTTTTTATTTTAGTTTATTTTTAAGTTTATGTGTATTTTTTAGGTTAATTTTATTTTATTTTTATCTTTTAGGTTTAGGTTTTATTTTTTATTTTTAGGTTTTGGTTTAGGTTTTTATTTTTTTTTATATTTTAGGTTTAGATTTTTTATTTTAAGTTTATTTTTATGTTTTATTTTTTAGTTTAGTTTAGGTTATTTTAATTTTTATTTTATTTATTTAGTCTATGGTTTAGTTTAATTTATTTTAGGTTTAGGTTTAGTTTTATTTATTTTAGTTTAGTTTAGGTTTATTTTATTTTATTTTAGGTTTAGATTTTTTTTTTTTTAGTTAGTTTAGGTTTTTTTATTTTTATTTATTTTAGGTTAATTTTTTTTAGGTTTTATTAGTTTTATTTTACTTTATTTTAGGTTTATTTTGTTTTAGTTTAGTTTATGTTTTATTTATTTATTTTAGTTTAGTTTTATTTTTTATTTTATTTTATTTTTTAGGTTTAGGTTTAGGTTTTAGTTTGGTTTTATTTTGTTTATTTTTTTATTTTATTTAGTTTAGGTTTTATTTATTTATTTATTTTAGGTTTTATTTGTTTTTTAATTTTAGGTTTAGGTTTTTTAGTTTAGGTTTTAGTTTAGGTTTTTTATTTTAGGTTAGGTTTAGGTTTAGGTTTTAGGGTTTAGGTTTAGTTTTATTTAGTTTAGTTTAGATTTTTAGTTTAGGATTTTTATTTTATTTTATTTTTTAGTTTAGGTTTTTAGTTTTATTTATTTTATTTATTTAGTTTATTTTATTTTATTTTTTAGTTAGGTTTATTTATTTATTTTAGTTTAGTTTATTTTATTATTTTTTTTTATTTTATTTATTTTTTAGTTTATTATTTTTTTTATTTATTTTTATTTTAGGTTTAGGTTTAGGTTTTTTTTATTTTAGGTTTATTTTAAGATTTTATTTTTTTAGTTTAGGTTTAAGTTTATTTTTAGTTTATTTATTTTATTTAGTTTAGGTTAAGCTTTAGGTTTAGTTTATTTTAGGTTTAGTTTAGGTTTTATTATTTTAGTTTAATTTATTTTAGTTTGGTTTAGGTTTATTTTATTTTAATTTTTTATTTTAGGTTTTTTTTTAAGTTTTTTATGTTTATTTATTTATTTTAGGTTTATTTTTTTTATTTTTATGTTTATTTTTATTTATTTAGTTTTTTATTTTATTTTAGGTTTATCTTATTTTTTATTTTAGGTTTAGTTATTATTTTATTTAGGTTTTATTTTAGTAGTTTAGGTTTTTTTATTTTTTTATTTTAGTTTAATTTTTATTTTTTATTTTATTTTCTTTTTAGGTTTAGGTTCATCAAGTATAATGGAAAAAAAAATTAAAGAGCAATTACAACAGCTTAAAAGCAAATGAGAAAAGACACTAAATAAGACAAACATAACTCAAGAAAGTAATAAAAAAACTAGTTAGAAGCAGCTCATGATCCCTTTGAGAAGCCAAGATAAGCAAGATCCACATCAACAGTACTTGAGTTGACTAAGCAAAGATGATTTGATCTATGAAGTTCTAACTTGCAAAAGAATTCTACAAAACACTACAAGGGCAATGGTCATAGAAGGCTCAAGCTCATGTAAGATCATCTCAAGGGGCAACAATACATATGAGCAGCCAACCTTCATGAGAATCATATGCATGCTACCAACCAGAGAGAACATATGAGGAAACATCAAGGCCATCATAGCCAGCATACCTAATATAAGCAACCATCCAAGGAAAAATAGCCCATAGTGATCCAATTCCTACACCAAACAAACACAAAAAAATAGTAAGCTAGCGGCCAGCGAGCAGCCAACTCACCAACCAAAACCCACAATAAACCAACCACTTAAAGCCAATATCCCAGAAGTTACAACAAGATCAGTGGCCGAGCTAAAATAAACCAAGCAGTAACTCCACCAAAGCCACCACCAATAGGAGACAAACATGAAAAAGGCGGTCGATAAATAGGCAAACAACACAATCAAGCAAAACAATCATAGCATGGAGAGGAAAGCCATAACAATCCAAAATTAAGGGCAAAACCTCCACCCAAACAGCAAAATCGTAGGAGATAAGCAGCGCTAGAGAGAGGAAAGCCATAGCATAGAAAGGCCAAGAGGGCATCCAAAAATTACCATCAAAACAACCACCAAGGCCCAAAGAATAGCAAATCCACCACCACCAACCAGGCAAATATCATGAAATAAGGAGAGCCAAATAAACTAGAGGGAGTCAATACCAACAACATAAATCCCAAAACACCAAATCCATGACACAACATCCAAGGCAAGATACATCATAAAAAAACCCTCAAGCAACCACAGAACAATAAGTTCTAAAATAGGACCAAAAAAACCACAAGAGCTCATATCCTCCACAAACAATATAGCCAATAAAACAACCCAGGCGAGCAACCAAAAGGTTGAGTAGAGAAATCAGAGCAACAAAAAATTGACACCCAAACCAATAACAAAAACCAAAGAAAAATAACTGCACTCAAGAGAGGATAACCAACCCAAGAGAAAACCATAAACCCAACCAAAGAACCCAACCAAAAGCACCTAAACCAACCATCAAACACAGCCAACACATCCACCCAACCAACCAACTAGCCAACCAAAATAGCCAACCAGCCTAGTCAGCCAACAAAACTAACCAGTAGACAAAGCCAATACATAGCCCAAAAAAGGGAAAGAACAATAGTAGACAAATCCACAACCCACTTGGAGATCTCCAAAATAACCAATAAAAAAATGGTAGTCACCTAGAAAGACAAAGGCCAAGGAGGACCACCCAACCACAAGCAACAAAATTGTAATGAAAGAAACAAGGATAGAGGAAAACAAAACCCATTCCAATTCCCAAAGAGCAGACAGTTGCCATAAATAAGAAAGTAGGAAGACAACAACTACATAATAGCTACCTCCAATCCATAAGATAGAGGGAATAACCAACCAACACAAGCCTCCAAGCCAAACCAAGAAAGGAGAACATCAACCACCAAAAAAACCCAAAACTAAGCCAAGCTAGAATAGGCCAACAATAACCATGAAAAATATAACCACCCAAAATAACCAGGTAGATGGATGAAGCAAATAGCAGCAACCAATAAAACCAACTGTAGCAGCTGAAAATCCAATTCGAATAAGGCCATAACTAGCCAAAAATTGAGGCAAACCCAACCGCCATTAATAAAATGGGTAGGCCAAAAATAAACACTGCCACAACCCAACAGGAGACCCTCAAAGAATGACTAGCTATGTGATAGAGCCATAGAAGAAAACCACCAGTCTCGGATAGGAAACCAATTAAAACCACTATGACCCAAAAAGGGGTCAAGTATAGAATGGGTTTAAGAGGAATGTGGGTTTAAGTATAGAAATAAACTCAAGAAAAAGAACTTCTTAGTGAGGGGAGCATAAAATAAACAACCAAAAAATAGTCTGAATAAAACCACCATAGCAAAATGATCAAATAAATAGCAAAAGGCTAAAATGAGGTAAAGTCCAGTGTTATCCAGTTGACCAAACCAGTAGATGCTTAGGTAAGTTATGGTTATCAAATAAAGTGAGCTCATTTAATTCCCCTCCCAAATTAGTCGAAATACAAGCATTACCTTCACAAAGAATGTGAAAATTTTGTAGCAAACTTGAGAAAGAAGCTTTTAGTGTGATTAAGAAGATAAAATAAGTCGGCATTCCCATTTTATTATTATTGGGCATATCAAGTAATAGATGAGCATCAACTTCAATCAAATATTAAAGAGGCCTTTCTTAAACAAATATCAATAGCTTTGTTAACAACCATGAGCTCAGCATAAATAATAGAACAAGCTTTGAGGGGTAGGCAAAAGCACAAATGATAGTACCTTTAGAATCCCTAAGAATTCCACCAACCATATTTGTTTGGGAAACAGAACCATCAATATTGATCTCAATAAAATTTTGTATGCTTAATCCAATGTATAATCCTAATACTGTAGGAAGGATCATCATGCAAAGTGATACCTGATATTTTAGCCGCAAATTTATAACCCCTAAAGTGAAGATTACAAATTAAATTTGCATTAAACAAAGCATGAATTTTTTTCTTTAGTTCTAGCAAGGATCCTTTTATGTTAATAAGGATACCACGATATTTAGCATCATTTCTATCCATCCAAATAAACCAAATAATTATAATCAAAACTTTGATATAACCTTTCATTTGTGGAAACAAACTTCAAGAAGTTGATATAATGAAAGAGAGCCATGAAAATAGTTAGTGTTAAATAAATCATCATACCATATCCAAAGTTTGGAAGAAATAGCACCATTGACAAAACATGATTAACATTTTCAATATGAAAGCAACAATAGTACTTAGAGGTAAATAAAACACTTTAAGCCAAGGAATCAACGTATGAAGTTATTCAAGATCCTCCAAGCTAAAATAGAATAAGAAATGGGAATGATATTGTTCCAATGTTTAATGAAAACATTAGAGGGGTTTTGTTTATTTCTAATAAAAATTTGATCCAATTTATTAGAAAAGATAGCGATGTTGCAAAACTTGTCAAAAAAAAGAAAGTAGTTCTCAAGTTTGTTTTCATTCTAATTGTTATTAAGCAAAAAAGAGTTAACTTTGATAGTGACAGTAGGGTGTGTATATAAAAGGGACTCAATAGAGCCATTGCCAAGCCAATTGTCTTGCTAAAAGAAAGAAGAACCTAAATGAATACCCCAAGATATTGAGGATTCAACAACCCATTAAATGGAGCAAAGCCTTTTCCAAATTGGAGAGTCAACTTTATAAGCACATGTAAGAGGGTGTTTACCTTGGCAATATTTTTCCATCATAGCCCAAAGGCTATCATTCTTTCTAAAATTCCACAAAAACTTATGAGAGGGTTGATAGCATCATGAATAGGTTTGCAACCAAGACCACCTTCATGGACCACAACATTTATTCCAGGAAGTTCGATGCATTCTTTTAATAAAATTATTGGACCACCAAAATTTTTTATTAAGCAAGCGATCAATTTTGATAAGATTAGAATTAGTGGGAATAATAGTTTGAATCAAATAAAGAGGCATTGAATTAAGAGTGCTTTTAAGAATAGTGAGCCACCAAAGGAAAGTAAATGGAATTCCCAAATAGAATTTTATTTAAAATTTTTGAATTAACTCATAAAAAAGTGGGATCATTTTGGACCTTCAAAAAGAGGAGCACTCAGGTACTTAAAAGGTAAGTGTTGATGTTTAAAGTTAGTGATATGCATTGATTAATTTTATTATTGGAGATATTTGAAGAATTTATAAAACAACTTTTGTTATCATTGATAGAAAGCTCACTTTCTCTACCAAATTTATTTTAAAAAATCTTGAGGTTCTTGATATGATGAGAAGCATTGCAAAAAATAATAAATCATCACAAGCTTAAGTGGAAAATACAAAGACCACCAAGGGTTATGTAGTACATACTAGGACTGTTTAAGAATAACTCATTGATGCTCCTAGATAAGTACTCAACAAAAATAATAAATAAAGCAGCCCTTATCTTAAGCCATGGGAAGAAGGAAAGAAGCCGAAAGCTTCCCCATTAAGAAAAATAGAGAACCAGACATTATTAATACAATTTTTAATAAGAAAAATAAATTTAGTAGAAAACCCAAAAAATTCATAATATGGAAAAGAAAATCCCAATAGATATTATCAAAAGCTTTGGAAATCTAATTTGAAAAGAATGTTTCCACCTCTAGTAGCATCTAAATCATGAATTAATTCAGGCAAGTAAAATGTTATAAAAAATAGATCTACCTCTGACAAAACCAGTTTGGTTGAGAGAGATAAACTTATGAAGTAAAGGACTAAGCTTTGGTAGAATTTTGGAAATCACTTATTGAAGAAGGTGGAAAGAATAATAGGTCTAAAATCACTCCAATAGTCTAGGTTATCTTTCTTAGGTATGTGAGAATAGAAGTTAGAAAATATCTAGGATAAAGATTACCATTAAAAAAATCAACCACCTCAATCGATCATTTTAATAATAATCCAACATTTTGGAAAAATTGGGTAGCCTCTAGACCGACAATAGAATCTATGTTCATGCTATTAAGATCTTTAAAATTTTCATCTCATTCACAATAGTAAGAAAATTATTATCATCATTAGTAATAATAGAAGAATGTGATTTAGAAATAGCTTTATAAGAGCAACTCTTATTAAGAATATTTCTAAAGTAATTTAAATCCTTAATATTATTCTCTGTAATCCATTCTCCATTTTCATCTTTAAGTTTTTGAATATTATTTAAGGCTCTATTTTTTTAATTAAAGCATGGAAATAGCTAGTATTCCTATCTCCATTCAAAATGTGTTTACTAACAGATTTTTGGCACCAATAAGTCTCTTCCATATTTTGAAAATTAACAAGCTTATCTTTCTCTTTAGTCAATTATTTAATCTTAAAGGATCGGTATAGACTTCAAGATCACAAACCAATTTTTCCATATCTTTGATATTAACAACAAAGTTTAAAAAATGCTTGTTCCACCAACCCATTTTGTTTAAGTCTTTTAAGCTTAAACCAACATCCATTCATCCCCATAATAGAATTATGAAGATGTAAAGGAGCTTTCCAATTGTTAACCACAAAATTAAAAAAATCAATATGCTGAATCCACATGTTCTGAAATCTAAATGGAGATAAATTTTTTAATCTATTAAAATTATCTTTAATAGACCAAAAGATGAGCATGATTAGACAAGGTTTATCCTAAATAATTGACAAAAGTAATAGGCCATTGAGTAATCCAATGAGTATTAAAAAAAATTCGGTCCAACCTTTGCCAATGTCTAAAGTTTTGCAAAGTATAATTAGAACCCTTAAAACCAATATTAATTAAATAACAATCAAGGATCATATTGGAAAATTCTTCCTTGGAATGAATATTACAAGAGCAAATGGATTTTGTAATGAGGATGAAGTTTACTTAACAGGAATTTTTTTTTAGGTGAGGATGAAGAATGAAACATTTAGAATTTTTGTGCCCATGGATTTTGTGTGAGAATAAAAGATAGAAAATTTTTAAATTCAATTTTTTTTGCATATAACCATAATTTTGATCAACCATTTCTTTGTGTTTCTTGGTATTGTCCAATTCAATAAATTCTAGCCACTAAAGGATGAGATTTTGTAATTGTTGCTTGATAAATTTTCCAAATAAGGCACCCTAAAGTATTCATGGTTGATGAAATGAATAGGCATATTAGAAATCAAACCGAACAATTGGTATTTTTCTTAATATCAAAAGTAGTCCTTTTAATAACCTCATTTGAGAATTGAAAACAAAATAAGAACAATGAGGCAAAACATGAGAGTAATCCAAATCATTCATCAATTGAATTAAAATGTGGTGAGGATCAATTAAACAAATCATAAAAGCACCCAAAAGTTTTTTATATGAATGAATATATGAGTAAACTTTCCAACCAAAGTTATTTCAAAAGGCTTAGCTTTTAAATCATCAGCACATAACCACGCATGCCTAAATAAGTCAAAATAAGTTCTAGAGACTCACCAATAACCATCCTTTGGTGAGAACATCTTTAAATGATTTTGAAGTAGTAGAAAAGTAGATGATGCTGCGAACCATAGGATCTTTTGATTTTGCCCAAGGAATCATCAGAGAAGTTGCCAAGTCCTAATGTCACTCCATGGAAGAGATGAAATTGACCAGTGCTTATCGATTCGAGAAGGAATCTTGTGAGAATTATTAAAATCAATCTGCAAACAACATCTAGAAAGCCAAAAAATGAGATGGGGAAAGGAAAATTGTAGAACACGAGGAGGGCTCAGAGATTCTTTCACTTTAATTTTATAATATTATTAAGGTTTATTTATTTATGGTTTAGGGTTTAGGTTTTAGTGTTTAGGGTTTTTTGGTTTAGGGTTTAGTTATGGTATTTATTTTGGAGGTCACCAGATCTTATAGATATTTATTGAAGTGATGATCTAAGGTTTGATGCTTCTCTTGATAGATAGAAATCATCACCATAATATTCACATTTATTAAGGCATGATGAGTCATTGAATGTACCAGAGATCTTTCCTCTGCTTTATATGGAAAAGTAAAGAAGAGTTTATATTAAGCCAAGTTCATTAAGTTCTAAGCAAACTCCATAGTTAATTACATCATAAGGAATGAGAATTTCTTAGAATACTCTTGATTAAAGTAGAAATTAAGGTCTTAAGATTTCAATATTTATCAAAAGATTATTTTATTGAAAAAAAACCAAATGGGATTGTTCAAGGAGAAGACTTATTATTAAGCCAAAAAGAATGTAGAAATGCGATACAGGAAGCTAGTGAGCATTTCAAATTATCTTATGGTTGGGATTTATATGTTTGAAGTTGAATAAATTAATTTTATTGAAGTTTATATTTTACTAGAAAGCCAGGACTTATAATCCAATAACATAAAATTGTGAAAATGCCTAAAAGGTGAGAATTTATGCTAATAGCCTGAAGAAAATAGCTACCTCGGATCTTAAATCTAGGGAGTTTTTGGCATAAGCCAAAGCATGACCTAAGTCTGAGCAAATATGGGTATATTGTTTACCTGAGAGGATAAACCCATTTATTGGGCTTACAATTTGAGTAGGATATGTCTCTTATGCTTTAAATTCATGTAGAAAGTCTTTTGAGTTGCAAAATTTGGGTAGTTATTATTTAGAAAGAGACTAGAGTCCTTAAATCCACTCCCTAAGATACTAAGGATGAGTGGTATGAGTAATGAATTTATCTACAAAAGTAAGATCTTTTAAAATTTTATTTCAATTTTGACACTTCATTTTGATAGAGGCTTTAGAATTTGGATGCTTATATGCATGATGAAAATAGGTTATGGGCCAAATCAGTTATAATATGGTGTTCTACCAGGATGCCTCAAAGCATTCCTTTATAATGCAAGGATGGAGATCCTTCATGTTCAAGAGAGAAAGAATATGCATACATGTTATGAGACATTCAACCATTCAATTAAGGTATTATTAAATATTTTAATTATCTTATTTAGAACCTAGACTTTATGGTGAGGTTATGAGTTATTTTAAAATTGAGTTATTATTTGGGGTAGAGAAATTAATTTTATCCTGGAGCCTAATCACATCCAAGTATACATTAAAGCATTAAACATATAAGAAACTAAGAAAGGCATGTTGTTTTTGTTAATCTAAATACAACATCAAACAATTTTATAGACTACAAAAAGAATAAAAGGCTAGTGGTCGTTATCATACACCGAAAGAGAAAATGGGTAGCGAGCTCTATATACAACTAGTATAAAATAATAATTATAATTACAAATAATAAATTCTATGAGTATTCATTATTCATGTCTCCTTCATTTCTTCATATCTTCGCTTCTTTTCATGTGGTAGGCTTTAAGGCATCACATGGCCACCCAGGACTAAGCATTAATCGTAATTAATCGTAATTCATAATACAAAATTATATTATAAATACAAAAAGTAAATCTAAGTACACCTGCAAAACAAATGTTAGTTAAACACACATAAAACCAAAGTAGTTATATCTATAATTTGAACTTAGTCACACATGGGTAAACCCACTATCAAACTTGGATTATGATTATGGGCTTAAGAAACCTCAAAGAGCATTTATATTTATTTTAAGGAAAGCACAATCCTTTTGCAAAAAATAATGTTATACTATCAATGACCTAACGTCAACCTACGATCCATATTCTAACATCCCCTAAAATATATACATCACAACAAAACACAACATAAATACAATCAACACATTGCTAACCTAATTCTAGGTCGATGACTATTCTAGTGTGTGAAAAAAGGGTTTGTGTGAACTACTATTGGTTTAAGTTTCATTTGGGTTTGAATTTGTTTAAATTTTTTCCTTTAGATAGTTTCAATTTAAATGATTTAATGATTTATTTTTCATTTTTATTTTACTTTTTTTAGTTAAAGTGATATTAAGATTTTCAAGAATGAAGAGTAGAATGAATTCCATTTTTGGATGGAACTCAAATATACATCCTCTCTTAGAGTCTAAGAAGAAGTATCTTAATTAGCCCATTTGAATTTATGTGATTGATTTTATTTGATTAATGTTTGTTTGATTAAAATTAGATTTTTAAATTTTTGAGTTTACATAATCTTCATTTATTTTGATGGATTAATTTTGGATTAGATATTTTAATTTAATTAAATTTTGATAATTCAATATCCTTAATATCTAATGAAGTTATATATATATATATATATATATATATATATATATATATATATATATATATATTGAATTAGTTAAGAATTCCTCCAAATGTTTATATGAATAACTAATCAAATAAAGCTTAGCCAATTGTAATAGTTGAGTTAATTATAATTATGGATATGTCACATAACTATTTTTTTTTTATTTTAGAATCAACATATAACAATAAGAGATTAAATTAATTTATAATTAACTTTCATAAGTCTTTAACAATCTTTATTGATTATTCTTTTTATAATACTATTGGTTTAGTTAATTTTTTTTTTTTATACTATGTTTTACTTAAATTTTATGATAATTTAATTTTAATTTTGTTTGATCACATATTATTTCTTTTTTTTTTGTTTTGTTTGAATTTAGATTGATTAACTCCTTTTTTTTGATTTGATTGAAATTAATAATAAATAAAATAAGGTGGATTAATCGTTATCATTGTCAAAATCAAATGGTATAATTTAATTGGCTTGATAGATGAATCAAATCATGTATTCGATTCAAAATATTCATTTCAAACATATAAAATAAATAGTTTTACTTTTGTCTCAAACTCTTCTAAAGATTAAAAAAGTAAATTTTAGGTTGGATCCAACGAGCGATTACATCAAACATGATCCAAAAATTTCTGGTGTTTACAAATTATACCACTAAAGAAAATGTCAGTATTACGAAGAGGTGGCTTCATTTAAGAAATGAAGCTATTGAGATGCTTGTTGGGTTGGATCAATACTTCATCTAACATTCCTTTTCTTTGCTCATATGATTCACTTTACATGCTTCCTCACTAATTGAAGATGGTGTTCATTGAATTGGTCAATTTGAACAGCTTTGCTGAGACACGAGGGAGCTTTTCCAGATGTTTCTAGGCTTGCCTCCTCACCAAGTATCCCATAAGCTCACTCACGACCGCTACTTACCAGAGCTTCATCATTCTCATGGAAAAAATAGTTAGAAGCAAGCTGGAGGAAATATCTCCCTTACATGCACTTGGGTTGTGTAGAGAAGAGTAGTTCAAAGGCAGGCCAATGGAGGGAAACCTGGATGGAGAATTGGAGGTAGTGGAATTCAGGCTAGAAGAAGGAAAGGAGGTTCAACATATTAAGAGATTAAAGTTGCTGCAGTATTTTTGTAAGGAAATATGAAGAAGATCAAGTGTTGGCTGCCTAATAGAGGAAGAGAGCAAGAGGAGAGAGGCTCGATGCTATAGCATGAAACTGTTGAACTAAAAATGAGAGGGATGAGAAGAATGCCTGTAGCCAGATAGAGTTTAAAAGGACTAGATCTTTCATTGAGTTGGAGCATGAATATTCTCACAGGTTATAGTGCCTCTTGACCTATGGGCTTGGGGATGAAGCTTTCTTGTGGATTAGACTGTGAGACATGAGTCTCTAGCTTGGTCTACTCGCACAAGTAAAAGAGAGGGAGGTGTGTGGCTAGCCTTTGAATCAATCAGAGGGGAGGAAGTACCGAACCAGCAAGAGGATGAGATGTTGGTATCGTGCGAATGATATGGAGAGTGAAGACGGATGAACAAAGGGCTCCAATCCCATGTGGCTAGCCTTCGATCCGATGAAATGAGATGCAGGGATGGATTTGACTACTCCTGCATGAAGGAAGATGTGAGAGGTCGGGCTTCTCTTAAAAAATGGCAAGATGAGACTCTGTACATAAGGGAGAAAAAGCTCCACTTTCTCTCTTGTTCCTGTCCAGTTCGTGGGGATGAAAATGGAGGAGGAGATGGTATTCGACAGCAGAAACATGGAAAAGAGTCTCAGCCCATGATTGTTGTTTTATATTTTTATTTTTGTCAGGGTTGGGAGGCTCTATATGGATAGAGAGGGAGAGAGAGAGATGGCTTGCGTGCTCAAGCAGATAAGATAAGATATTTTATTTTATTTTATTTTTTTAAAGCTGGAGAGTAGGTTTTCATTTGAATTGAAAATAAAAAAATTATTTGAGATTCACATGAAATAAAAAAAGACTTGATGCTTTTGCTAGCATTAATAAAAGATTGAAGTCCAAATTTATTCTTATTTTATTTTAATTTTTAACGGGATAAATGTGGCATGAGAATGATAACATACATTCTTGATAAAAAATATTTTTTTTTCTTGGTGTCACGTGACTAAGGATGGAATTTTTTTTGTTATTGTGTTTTTTATAGACTTATTCCTTTTTTTTATTTATAAATCTTCACAATTTTTAACAATTTTGATATTATAGTTTTAATTTAACTGAAATTTATAAATTATATATACCATAATTAATTATTATTCAAATTGTGTATTTATTATTTATTTAGTAGTTAATTATTTTGATTTAATTTTAATCAAATTTATATTTGATGTTCAAATTTAATTATATTTCTATTTCAATTATACAATGACAATGTTGTTTGTGTTTTTTGTTATATGATTGATTTTCTAATTTTGATAGTTTGATTTGCTTGCTAATTATATTTTGTTTCACTTGGGCTTAATTGATATAAATGATCAATTTGTCTCAATTATGGTGTGTTTGGGTTTTCAAGTTTGATTAAGTGTTTAAGATGATTTGGAGTAATTTAATTTGATTTGATGTAGATTTAGATTTAAGCCCATTTTGACCAAAATTGGGCTTAATGACATTGAACTTATTTGAGTTATATGATCAAATTTATTAAATTAAACCCAGTGGTTAGCTAAATTTTATCTAATTATAAATATAAAATAATTTTGGATGTTTGATTTGAATTAATTTTCAATTTAATTTGAATTTTGATTTAATAGCATCCATTTGGGTCTACTTGCATTACGTGGCCAAATCAACCCATTTGTATCTTCATTAAATTTATATTTGCTTAGTTTTAGATTCAAACATGTTCATTTGATAATTTTGAGTCTTTGGAGTGGCTCAATTTAATCAAATTTTAATTTATTGACTTGGTCTTAGTGGAGCCCACGTGGGTCAACTCTAGGTCAAATGACCTATTTCCTATTTCGCGTCCCATCTTGATTTCTTTTTTAGTCTGTTTGTGTTTATGCATTGATTTCATGTTTTTGATTCAATTTAATTTAGTTTAATTTTGATTTAATTTATTTTGGACTTAGGTGATTTGGAGCTTATTTGTTGTATATTTTGGGTCAAATGGTTATGTTAGGTTTGACCTTAGCTTGATTTATGATTTTAGATTTTGGTATGGCTTGAAGTGATGATTGAAGGATTGATAAATTTATGAGAAAATCAATTGAGTTAGGTTTGATTTGGATGAGATTTAAAGTCCATGAAATTAACGATTAATTTGGATTTTATTTGATTTTGATTTAGGTTTGGATCATGATTTGAAGTTGAGTTTGAGTTTTGATAAATTGATTGAAGGTTTGAATTTATCTTAGAAAATCAATTGAATTTGGATTCTAAGGCTAAGTCTATAAGATAAATCATGGACTTAGGAAGGATTTTGATTTTGGATTGATCATGGGCTTCAATCATTTGATTTGGATTTGAATTTAGATTTCTATATTTTAATTGAATTTGAGTTTTGGTTTAGAAGGTGAACAAAGGTTTAGGCTATAAGTAGGTGAGTCTCTTTAATCCCCATGGCAACCCTGTATGGTTCCCTAAGTCTTTTGGATTAGGTTAAGTGTTCACCTAATTTCTAGAAATATCTTATGATTAAGGAAGTCTTAGTGTCTAGAAGACTCATAGGTCTAAGAAAAAGAGGTTAAGAACTCACTCCAAAAGTGAGGTCAACAAAAGGACCCCCAATAGGTGTTGTGTAATTGAGAAGGCACACCGCACGAGATGATCAACAACCTCCAAAAGATTGCAAGTACTAACAAAAATGATCTATGACAAAGTTTAAAAGGTAGATAGAATCACAATCTTAGTGCAATGCAACTCAACTTATGCCACTTGTGCCAAGGGCATAAGAGAGAAAAGTAGATTTGGTTAGAATTTCATGTTAAGGACATGAAGGAAGATCTGCTAAGGGATCACACATGCATTGGGCATGACATGTGAGAGGTTTATGTTGAGGGCATAAAAAGATAAATTCAATGAGGATTGAGTATATGAACTTTCCACAGGGAAGCAAGTTCAAGCTATCTGCTAAACATATGGATTTGAGTTTGATTGTGAATATGATTTGTTTTATTCTGTCTCTGGTGATAAGAATATATAACCCACTGGATATCAAGATCGAATGAATTTTAATTTATTTTATTTTAATTGATATGGATGCATATTAGGGATATGGATTTGAATCTAGGATTGAGAATGTGAACCTTCCACTATGGAAGCAGGATCGGGCTATCTGCTAGAAATAAAAGTTTGATTGGATTTCTTATGGCTCCATTAGAGAGAATGATTTTGAATTGAGGGTACATCTGCTGGGGACATAAGCCTGGTTGAATTTGTTAGGCTCGATTTTGATTTAAGCTCCACCAGGGAGACTTATCTGATTTACACCTCACTGGGGTAAACTTTGGTTTGTTCGATATGTTTAATTTGACTCCACTAGGAATGTTGGTTTTAAATTTGGTTGCATAAATGAAGATGCGAGAGAAGTCAGGCTTCTCTTAAAAAAAATGGTGAGGATGAGAGGCTCTGTACGCAAGGGAGAAAGAACTCTACTTTCTCTCTTATTCCCATCCAGTTCATGGAGATGAAAACACAGGAGGAGATGGTATTCAGCAGCAGAAACATGGAAAGGAGTCTCAACCCGTGATTGATATTTGTTTTACTCAGGAATGGGAGGTTCTATATGGAGAGATAGAGAGAGAGAGTGTGTGTGTGTGTTTGTGTGTGTGTGTGTGTGTGTGTGTGTGTGTGTGTGTGTGTGTGAGAGAGAGAGAGAGAGATGGCTCGTGTGCTCCAAGTGGGTAAGATAAGATATTTTATTTTATTTTATTTTATTTTATTTTATTTTAAATCTAGAGAGCATGTTTTCATTTGAATATAATATAAAAAATTTATTTGAGATTTATGTGAAATTAAAAGAGACTTGATGCTTTTGCTAGCCTTATTAAAAGAGTGATGTCCAATTTTATTATTATTTTACTTTATTTTTTTTAACGAGATAAATGTGGTATGAGAATGATAGCATACATGCATATATATATATATATATATATATATATATATATATATATATATATATATACATATATGTCACGTGACTAAGGATGGAATTTTTTTCTTATTGTTTTTTTAGACTTATTCTTTTTTATTTATAAATCTTCACAATTTTTAATACTTTTGATAATATAGTTTTAATTTAACTAAAGTTTATAAATTATATATACTATAATTAATGATTATTCAATTTGTATATTTATTATTTATTTAGTAGTTAATTATTTTGATTTAATTTTAACCAAATTTATATTTGATGTTCAAATTTAATTATATTTCTATTTTAATTATACAATGACAATGTTGATAGTTTTTTTTATTATATGATTGATTTTCTAATTTTTATAGTTTGATTAGCTTGCTAATTATATTTTGTTTTAATTGGGCTTCATTGATTCAGATGATCAATTTGGCTCAATTATCATGTTTTGGGTTCACTCATGTTTGATTAAGTGTTTAAGATGATTTGGAGTAATTGATCTCACTTGATTTGATGTAGATTTAGATTTAAGCCTATTTTGACCAAAATTGGGCTTAATGGGCCACATTGGACTTATTTGAGTTAAATGATCAAATTTATTATATTAAACCCAATGGTTGGCTAAATTTTATCTAATTATAAATTTAAAATAATTTTGGATGTTTGATTTGAATTAATTTTCAATTTAATTTGAATTTAGATTTAATTGGATCATTTGGGTCTACTTGGGTTAGGTGGCCAAATCAACCCATTTGGATCTTCATTAAATTTAGATTTGTTTAGTTTTAGACTCAAACATGTTCATTTGATGATTTTGAGTCTTTGGAGTGGCTCAAATTGATCAAATTTTAATTTGTTGACTTTTGTCTTAGTGGAGCCCACATGGGTCGACTCTAGGTGAAATGACCTATTTGCTATTTTATGTCCCATCTTGATTTCTTTTTTAGTCATTTTGTGTTTATGCATTGATTTCATGTTTTTGATTCAATTTAATTTAGTTTAATTTTTATTTAACTTGATTATATTTGGACTTAGGTGATTTATAGCTTATTTGAATATTTTAGGTCAAATGGGTTAGGTTAGGTTTGATCTTTGCTTGATTGATTTGATTGTAGATTTTGGTATGGCTTGAAGTGATGATTGTAAGATTGATTAATTTATGAGAAAATCAATTGAGTTAGTTTAATTTGGATGAGATTTGGCTAAGTCGTTGAAATTGGCTTATGAGTTTCAATTTGGATTTTATTTGATTTGGATTTTGGTTCGGATCATGATTTGAAGTTGAGTTTGAGTTTGAATTTGATAAATTGATCGAAGGTTTGAATTGATCTTTAAGAAAATCAATTGAATTTGGATTGATTTAGATTTGGCTAAGGCTAAGTCCATAAGATAAATCATAGGGCCTAGGAATGATTTTGATTGTGGATTTGATCATGGGCTTCAGTCATTTGATTTGGATTTGAATTTTGATATTTGAATTGAATTTGAGGTTTTGTTTGAGAAGGTGAACATAAGTCAAATTTAGGTAATAGAGTGGGTGAGTCTCCTTAATCCTTAAGGCATAGCATAATCTTATGGTTAACCCTCTAAGTTTTAGACTTAGGTTAAGTGTTCACCTAATTTCTAGAAGTGTTTTGTGACTAAGGATGTCTTAGTGTCTAGAAGACTCATAGGCCTAAGAAGAATAGGTTGAGAACTCACTCCAAAAGTGAGATTAAGTGTTCACCAATGTTGCTATTTATTATTTTTTATATTAATTTATTTTTTATGAAAAGTTAAATTTTATATATTTTCCATGTGTTTATTTGAAGAGACCTAACCTGAAAGATTAATTATGTGTAATAATAAATTCTAAAACCAATATTAATGATGAGATTAAATATATTTATTTTCTTATTATTGGCAATAATTAATCAATTATTTTAAAAAAGTGACCTCCCACTTGTTAGGGATAACAAGTGAGATGTATCCCTCTCAAACAACATTACCATAGCTATGCATAGGATAAGAAGCTAACTCCATGATCAATGGACCAAAGAGATTCTTGTATATATTTAGACTAGCTAGTACAACTGTCATCAATGTAGCATGTCATACATCGGCAGGGTAATAAGTCTAATAATCGATCAAATTGTGTCGATCACTCTAAAAAGTGTTATGTGCATTAACTCAAATTGTGACTAGGTAAGTGTTGTAAGAAATTTAGTTACATCTAATTCATTATGACTCACCATGAAAGGATGTTATAGATGGCTAGATAGAATTATATTAGATGTTTATACAATTTATCTATAAATTAAATAGCCAATGTATGATTCATATATCTCACCAAAAAAATTTAAAAAAATTAGGCTTAATTATGATGTTGTGGTTCTTATTTCCTATCACCAAAAAAAAAAAAACACACACACACACACACACTCATGCCTTTATCTCATCTCTAGTGAATTATAGCAGTAATAATTTACAAAATGGAAGAGATAGCCATTTCTTTATTCATCGTGGAAGTTTCAGTTGAATGTGAACTTGTAAATGCAATTTGCATGCCATGTGTAGTAAACTTAAGTTGTGAACTAGAAGAGGGTGTTCTTTGCCATGAATTGATTGTTATGTTCTCTAAGATCTATTTGGCGTGCATCTTTTACAAGCAATTATAAAATCTGAGAAGAAGCTATAAAAGTTAAGAAGGTGGTAGGAAGTTGATGTTGTTGAAGTTGTAATTCTATTTAGAATATGTTATGTTTCAGCTGTTTCTACAGAAATGACTGAAATATCTATGTGCCTATATGAGTTGAATAAATTTAAACATAATGAACAAAAATAGGATAACTAATACTCATATATAGTCATAAGTCAACTAAATTATATTGATAGATTGAACATCACTTAATAAATAGCACTACTTGATAAATAATATTAATATTAAAAGTACAAGTATAATAACTAGTGCAATCAAAATATTAAGCTTACTATCTCGTTGATAAAATCTTCTTAAATATTTTTTTTCATTGCTACTCTACTAGCATGATCATTATTTGATGTACTACTCTCGAATTCGTCAACCCATTTGAAATAGTTGCAATCATCTCCTGTTCTGTTTGTTGGACACATGAAAAATCTTCTCCCATAATTTCCTTCCCTACGTGAAGTGGATACATAATATGTCAAACCACTGTCACAATACACAGCTCTGGACTCAGTAGAACTCCTTGAACTCATATTTTATGATAAAAAAATTGTATAAGCAATAAAATTTTAATATGAGGAGGGTGACATTCAAAATATTATTAAAATAGTAATTAACAAGAAAATATTTATATCCTAACAAAATGATAGAAATTTTATTTACAAAAATACGAGATAGTTGTCTTATTTCAAAGTGCATGCAAAAACTAACTATGATATTTGATTTCGGAGGAATCCAGCACCTCCCTTCTATTTTTTCTGACCTCTAGGTCTTAAAGCTAGTGGACGCCTAACATGACACGATTCGGTGTGGGAACTTGTGGCATGTAATAATTCTTGGTTTGAATCATTTGAACCAAACATTTGTTCGGAGTGACTGTGTTCTTGCACATTCACATCAACTTCTTGACTTGGTGTCCAAGAATGAGCACATGTAGCAACCACACCACTGAAAATGAGATATAATTTCTCTTCCATCTTAATGCCGCAATATCTAAATTTCTTTACATTTGGTAATATCTGCAATTTAACGCAATGATGACACATAAAATATTTGTAGAATAATTATAATGTACAAGTGTGTAAAGAAAATTTACCTGTATCTTTTCTCTCCACCAATCGTCTGATGCGTTAATCATTTTCTTTCTAGGATCTCATATTAAATCAGTTGATTCTTGTTTCAACACCTTCCACAATTTTCAATCTTTCTTCATTTGATCCTATTTGTTTTTAAGTTGTGTCATATTATACTCCATTTCAGTTCTCACCTTAAAGTTTTTTGTTAAGTTCTCACAACCCTCTTTATTAAAATAGGTCGTTAGTCTATTACCTAAGTCTATTTCCTTTAAAAAAAGATCACAAAATATTATTTTCACCTCTCTCTCCCATGTCGCACCTATTTCACCGTCCCTTGGGTTTCCCATTATCAGCTTCTATTATTATCGAACAAATGTAAAACCTCAGATGGTCCACAAGTAAACTTCAGAGGATCCTTGACATTAAAATTTTTTGACATCGTAATCAAAACTCTTGCTTACAAAGGAGATAATTTAAACCAAAATACAATTTAGTCTTCCATATGATACATAAGATAATTACCAAGACAACATGGCAAACAAAACTAAAGTCTATCTTCTACTAGTAAATAAACAAATTTTAAGATTAAACAATTAAATAGCTTGAAGTATTTAGAATACACTACTTTTACTTTGCTTTGCATACACCCAATCAAATAAACAAAAAGAGTTTTCATATATTTATTTTACAAGATAAATAGCCTCAAAATATTTAGAATATACCATTTACTCTAATGTATTTCATTTACACTATTTTTTGCAACCAATTATATCAAATACCACCAAATCTAATCTCGATAGCTAAGATAATTACCAAAACAATGGCAATAACCTTATATGTAAGAGATATGAGTAGTAAAATCTACTATTCTTTATGTCATGGAGTTAGCTTTGTTTGGATGCCAAAATATCACCACATGAGAAACACTAACTTAGCCAAGAGGATCACATTCCAAGCCAAGCTCAGCCACTGCATCACCAAAAGAATAAAATTTGAAAATAGCAATACTTCTCTGCTTACTTCCTCCAAACTAGACTCAGCCAAGAGGATCACATTCCAAAGGGAAAAAAATAAGAAAGTAAAGAGAATAAAAGGCTTATATGACTGAGAATGAACCCATGCGTAGAAAAGCTACAAGATACATTTGAATTCTCATTGTAACAACAAACAACGTTTTCCATAGAAGATCCATGACATCGAACATGTCATAACATAGAAACATAAAGATATTTCATAGAAGTTGTGCACATACAATTGCTTAATTTTCAAATTACCACAACATCATTGCTGGCAAAATTTTTAAACACACAAAAGAGATAACAACACCACTATTACCTATTTTTGTGCGGCACTAATCTTCTTAAGGCCACAATTGTATTTCAAGAAGGAGAAGAGGCAATTGATTGCATAAAAAATGTTCAAATAATGAAAATAACTCATGAGAAAGTAGAGAAGCTTCGGCGGCAAGATCGCCAGGAAAAGCCCTTGTTTGATAGTTGTTTCAAAGGCACGGGAAGAATAGACACGGGAGTTCTGATAAAATGTGGAGGGGTAATTTAGGAAATAGGTTATTAAGAACTTGGTGGCGTGGGGTTCTCTCAGTCGTGACTTGGTGGCAAGCGTACTTAATGAATCTCGAAAAAAATGGTAACCAAATGATACGCTGCATATACATATGTCGCATGTATAGGTGCAAACAAGTCGAGCTTGAGGCTACTTGTTAGCCCGAGAAATTTTTTTGTTCAATATCGGTCATGTTCAATAGCTCAACAAATTTGTTCTCGAGAATTTGTTCGTGTTTGTTAACAACTCATGTTCAGCTCGAATTGGCTCGTTAAGAATTTTTTACTTATTTATTAAATTTTTAAAAATATTAAATTTAATAAAAAAAATTTACTACAAAAATGCAACTTTGTAGTTATTTATAAATTGTGGAGTGCGGACTAACAATAAAAATGATCTTTTAAAAAATAAATTTTATAACAAACAAAATTACATAATGCAAAATTACAATTAAATATGATTTAGTAACATAATTTATTAACTACAAAAATTACGTGACTACAAATATGATTTAATACATTTGAATATGATTTAGTACACAAAAATTAAAAAAATTACAAATAAATTAATAAATTAGTACAACACTTATAAAAACAAACTTCAAAATCTTTAACATTCTAATCTTGAGAGAAATCTTGGTAATGACTTTAATTCATTAATCATAACATCATACAATTATCTTTATTGTATTATTGATAAACAAAACAAAAATCTTGTTTAGGATCTTGATGAGCTCTCTCTTCCTCCTCATTTAAATTCTTATATGACTCTTCCTTTCTTCCTTGCTTGGACTCTTCTTCTTCTTATAAATCTTATAGTTCTTGGACTCTTCCTCTTCTTCCTTGCTTAAGTAAATCAAATATTTCTATTACAATAATCATCTTAACAAATGTTTATACTTCACTGTTGTTCTTCACTTGGCCTAAAAAAAATTATAATAATATTATAATATAAACTAATTAATGATCCAACCTTGATCATTTGATGTATTTTGAGCATTTGATAAATATAATTATAGATCTTAAGCTCGTAGATAATTGTAGATCAACTATAAACATATATTTAAGTTATTTTTGATTTAATTGATATCCAAAGATTTTATGATATTTTAAGTGTTTGATCTTTTCAAAAATCATATAATAACCAAGATTTGCTTGACTAGTGGTATTTTGAGAGCCATATCAACTACAAATATGATTTAATACATTTGAATATGATTTAGTACACAAAAATTAAAAATTACAAATAAATTAATAAATTAGTACAATTTAATTATACAAATACAAAAAATAACTTTTAACATCTTTCAAACTTGAAATAATCTTGATAGTCTTAATGTTCTAAAATCATTAAGTTAAATCACTAAGATCTCTTTTATACTTGAATACTTATTGCTGCACTATATAAACAAAACAAAAAAATTTATGTTATATAATTATTGAATGAGCTCAATTTGAAATTTTATATCAGATAATCAATGATGTCGTCAAAGCTTCATGACTACTTAAATTCTTAAAAAACTCATAAATCCAACATATTAGGCAATAAACCAAGTATAGTATTGCGGAAGTAAATACAAAAATATAGTAAAATAGCAACTAAAATAAAAACTATAGTCCAAAAACAAATGAAACAGACCCATCTAAACAAGATATATAAGCAATAATTTTATCAAGCTAAGTTGCATCTCATATTAAAAAATGTTTAAGATCACACCCATTGAAAAACTATAAATCTAAGCAATCCACTAAATCCAACATAAAATCAAATATAGAATTGATAATCTAAGGACCAAAATATAATAAAATAATAAATAAAATGAAAATCAAAAAAATAATTGATAGATAAATAATAATATATATAGCTATTTTATATTTGTTAAATCTCATATGAAAAGATTTAACATCACATTAAAATCATAAATCTTATTACATAAAACTAGTGTAGCATTGATAAACTAAGAACCAAAATACAATAAAATAGCAAATAAAATGAAACTTGTAGTCAAAAAATAATTAAAATAAACCCAACTAAATAATATATATAAGTAGTCATTTTATCAAGTTAAGTTGCATCTCATATTTAAAAAGATTTAACATCATAGCCCTTTAAAAATCATAAATCTAAGCAATTCAGCATAAAACTAAGTGTATTATTGATAAACTAAAGACCAAAATATAATAAAATAATAAATAAAATGAAAATCGTCAAAATGAAATATACTTTAATGTTGAATTTGATATACCTTAATGTTGTCATAAAAAGTATAGTACAATTGCTATATAAATAGTATTGAATGATCCTCATGATTGAAAAATTTGGAGATAACAACAAGTAGTCATATCTCAAAATAATTGCAAGTAGTTTTTAGGTTGTATCATGAGAATTTGATTTCTCTAATGAAACAATAACTTGTCAATTTATAAAGTGACAAATTTAAAATATGTGTGTATATTCCATGTGAGTTTCTCCTTACTAAGAAAATAAAATAGCAAAGATTGATCTCAAATAACAAGAAATAAAAAAAAGTATTACGCGGTAAAACAAGCTCACGGCTCACTAATATTGATGGATGCTTTAATTATTAAATAGGCTAAGTTTGAATTTTTTTTTCAGCTAATCAATTATGCTTTCATAGTTTGATGATTGCTTGAATTCTTCAAACACCCATAAATGATAAATCCAACTTATTGATTACTTTGCATCTCTATTAAAAAAAAGTTTAACATCACAAAATATCGCTAATCAATGATCATCATAAATATGGTAATTAAATTATTAAAAACCACATAAATCTAAAATATTTAGCACAAAATCAAGTGTAGTATTATTGAAGTAAAGACCAAGTGCAATATTGATAAACTAAGTAGTCATTTTATCAATCATCTCATATTAAAATGGTTTAACATCACCCTTTAGAAATCATAAATCTAAGCAATCCTAAATCCAACATAAAACTAAGTGTAGTACTGATAAGCTAAGACCAAATATAATAAAATAATAAATAATATGAAAGCATCATTCAAAATGGAAGATATATATAATGTAGTCATAATAAAATCTTATTATATATAAATAGTAAGATGGTCTCATTCAAAAATTGAAAGAAAACATATATCATACCAAAAATAGCTTCAAGTAATTTTTTAGGTTTGTATTATAGAATTTTGATTTCTCAAAATAACAACAAAGATTATAGTATTAAGCAATAAAATAAGATATAATATCGATGTTCTTAGTTATTAAATGAACTCTTTTAAATTTTATATCAATTTAATCAATATATTCATATTTTTTGCTTAAATTCTTAAAAACTCATATCTAACTTATTGACACAAAATCAAGTGTAGTATTGTTGAAGTAAAGACCAAGTGTAGTATTGATGGACTAAACAAGTAAGCAGTCATTTTATTAAGTAAGTTGTATCTCATATTAAAAATGGTTTAACATCATAGCCCTTTAGAAACCATAAATCTAAGCAATCTAGCATAAAATCAAGTGTATTATTGATAAACTAAAGACCAAAATACAATAAAATAACAAAAAAAACTACATCAAAGATTCAGTTGTAGCCAATAAAATAAAGTGTTAATAATTCAAAATCCAAATAGATTCAATTGCATATATATTGCTCCTCCATTCTCTTAAATTGCACTTTAATATTCAAGAAGTTTCACATGCAAATTTTCTTCTTTGATCTCTTGCGTAATAAATGGTCATTCATTTGACTCCATATGAAAAAGCTAGACAAAGATTATTAGTATAAAAAAAATAAATAAATATGAAAATTCTTATCAGGATTCTTAATATTATTTTGAGAATCTTTAATCCAACTATTAACAAGTGCATTATTTTGTATAAACTTATAATCATCAAAAACTCTAAATATATCATATAAATATTGTTATAGAATGTCAAGACATCCCTAACAACTTTGGATAAATATGAATACTTTAGAGTATTCATCTCCACCAATCATGAACATCAAATTATTCTGTACTGCGCTGATATAACCCTTCTTCCAAATATATTTGCAAATCTATTTTTGAATGATGAATGAAACCTTACAACAAAATTAATAAAACCTAACATCAGAAGATGAAAATGATGACTCTCATGTATGAGGACTCATAATATTGTTTAAATACAAGACATAGAAACATATTGATTATAAATTTCCAAACTAATTGCTTCAACTTCTTTAATTTTTAATTTTATCTCAATCTATATATTTAAAATGTAAAATTTGAACTTCATCTTTAAGCGTGGATCTAACACAATGCTATAGATAAAAGAAAATTACATTCTCCCCAATACTTATCAAATTTAATTTTTATAGTATTTGGCATTTCTTTAATATATTCAATTGATGAATTGCATTCCTCCATCAATAACTTCTTAACATGCATAACTGTAGGTAGAAAAATATTTGTAGTAAGATAAGTCGAACCAGAAATCATTTTAGTGACATTATGAAAAACAGTAAAAAACATCCTAATAATATCATACATTTGCCAACCAAAATCGATGGCATTGTAATCTATATGAGCATAATTATAATACACTACAAAAAATAAAGGCAGATTCAAGCATAATGTATGTAGAATTTCATCGTGTTGGAATATCAACAGATAAACTCTTTGAAGTGAAAATCCCTAATTACTCTCCACCTCAACAAACTTATGTAATCTAGCATGAGACTTTTTAAGATATTTTATTGACTCCTTGATTTGATAAATAATATCATAAATCTTCTTTAAACCATTTTGAACTATTATATTCAAGATATGAGCACAATATCTGATATGAAAGAAATAACTCATAAAATATAACTTGTTGACTGAAAATTAGATTTGAGAACATTAGCGGCAGCATCATTGTTACTAGCATTATCCAATATAATTGTATAAACTTTATTAAATTTCACTCAACAAGCATTCATATATAGCATCACAAATAAAAATACCTTTATGAGGTGGTTCAAGCTCAAAGCGATAATTGCTTGTAATTTTCAAGATTCATCAATATAATGAATTATTAAGCACATGTATTCAATGTTTGATTGAAAGTCCAATAATCAAATGTTAATGAGACAATAGGTATGTTTTTAAGATATGCCTTCAACTTTTTTTTTTGTTTCACAAACTTTTATGCAATCATTTTTTATAGTATTTTTAAAAACTCTTTCATAATTATGATTCAAGACATTCAACAAAATATTGAACCAATCATGCTCAACCATCATAAAAGGATACTCATGCACAATTATCATTTTTACTATTATTTATCTAACATGAAGATGATCATAATTCTTTTGATCTAAAAAATAGAATCTCAATTCTAAACTAGCATCAAGTCATAAAATTTAATAATTTTTACCTTTTATCCGCAACTCCTCTTGTTTATTTTATCATTGATCTTATCACACTCCTGTATAGAAGTTGTGAAGTGATGTCAGTCTTGGATTTATGAAATTTTGTACCATAATATATGCATTATAAATAAAATGCATTGACGCCTTTCAAAGTTGAAACATTTTTAGTAAAATACTCCCACATTATAGATTTCTTTTTTCTAGTCTTCTTAAGTGGGATTCCTCCAATATTAATATAAAATGTAAGTATTTTTGAACAACTAGGTTGTGAAGAAAGATTATGATTTTCATTGCTATTTTCATCCTCTATAATAATCTCATTACAAGATGATGCAGTTTGATATAGATCAAAATTTGACATGGCAGTAGACTATATTGAAAAATAAAATATGTGTCAAAACTAAAGATACAATCCATATGCTTCAAATTAGAACATTAAGATAATTTATTGACACAATTCATATAGAAATAGAGCATTAGTAAATTTGACATTTTAAGCATACAAAGTCAACTTAAACATAAAGCACGAAACTTTTCTTCTTGATTACAGCAAAGCAAAATAGAATTAGATTATGAGAGATTAAGAAAACAACCTAGATTGCTACCAACAATGGTATTCATAGTTGACACCTTATTGATATAAAATAGATAAGATATGAAAATTTTAGTTGAAGGTCAGAAGACATGAGAGTTTTAATGCAGTTTTTATTTTATTTGTTGGTTTATTATGTTTTGGTCTTTACTTTATCAAATACTATACTTAGTTTTATGCTAAATAAGTTGGATTTATCATTTATGAGTGTTTGAAGAATTTAAACAATCATCAAGCTATGAAAGCATCATTGATTATTTAATAATTAAAGCAGCCATCAATATTAGTGAGCTGTGAGCTTGTTTAACTGCATAATACTTTTTGGATATTTTTGTTGTTATTTTGAGATCAATCTACTTGCTATTTTCTCCTATTTTCTGAGCCATGAGGGAGACTCTCCACATGAAATATATACATACAATGCCTTCAAATTTCAGTCAATTTATAAATTGGCAAGTTATTGTTTCATTAGAAAGAAATCAAATTCTCCATGATATAGCCTAAAAACTACTTGCAGTTATTTTAAGTTATGACTACTTATTGTTCTCTCCATATTCTTAATTCATAAAGACCATTTAACACTATTTATATAGCAACCGGCTACACCATTATGACTACATTGAGACTTAAAAGTTATGATTTTTAAAGGGTTGTGATGTTAACTCTTTTTAATATGAGATGTAACTTAGCTTGATAAAATGACTCCTTATATATCTTGTTTAGTTAAGTCTATTTCAATTATTTTTTGAGTGCAATTTTCATTTTATTTGCTATTTAATTTATCAATACTAAAGTTAGTTATAAAACCTAACATGCATATCAGAAATGAATCAAATGATCTTCATGCTGCAGTGTAGCCCTCCTCGTCATTAAACAGAACAAATATATGTATATAATCAACCCTAAATACTAAATTTCCATCCTCTTTGAAACAAAGCTTTCAAATACTAAGTAACAAAACAACTACATATAAATAGTAAGCCCTAAACACCAAAATATGCACTACATAACAAAATCAAACATAGAAGAGGCACTTCAGCATTTGAATGCACGTTAAATCGAGAAATGAGTCATCTATAACCTATAATATTCTTCATATCTTAATCACTTCACAAATAAAACAAAAAAATTGCATAGCAAATATTTATTTAATGAATCTATTTCGACCAAAAGAGAACCAATAAGAGGTAAGCAAGCCTTGAGAAGCAACTCGAGAAGTTAGGCAAAATATGGAGAAAATAATAATCGATACCAAATCGTAGAAAAGCGAAAATTGCAATCGGCGGTTCGGCTAATAGGCTCTTCCCGTAGATTACAACGTCGCAAGAATATCAAGTTAACTCATGCTCTAAAAGTAGAGGAGACTGGAGAGAAAGAGAGATTTGAGGACTCACTTAAATAGCACGATGAGTTGAAGAATCAAAGAGCGAAGAGTCAAGAGGTGTGAGAGCTGAACCCTATCTCCCTCTGAGCTTAAATAGTTAGGTTTAGGATATGTTAATAGAAAATCTTAAAATACCGTTGATTTAAAAAATAGAGAATTTTAATGATTCTCATTTCATCAATCATTAAATTAAATTTATTTTTATAATATATCTAAATTTATTTAATTTAAACCTCATTAATTAAATTAATTATTCATATAAATATAAATTAATTAATAAATAATTTAATGATATAATATATATATATATATATATATATATATATATTATTATTTATAAATATTTATTTATTTGAGCCAAATCGGTAAACATGAGCAAAATGATTGTTATGTTTGACTCATTTATATATCGACTAAAATATTTGTTTGTGTTATTAATTTTACTTTCTACGAAATCTTAAATAACATGAGCTTTTGATAACGAGTTTTTTGATGGCCAGAGCGCTAACGGACCCTAAGTCTTTAAATTCAAACTCAAGTCAACATCCCCAATTTTATGAGCTGATAGAAGTTCATGTCTTAGTTTGGTTTTTATCTCGACACATAGTAGATAACTAAAGACAACTACAACAGATTATGAATTTTATAAGCATGATCTTCAAAAGCGACTGATACTCTAATACTTTGTCTTCTTAGTTTCGTTTAGGAAGATTTCAATCTTCATAGTGAGAAATGCCATGGTGTTAATTGTAATGAGAGCATTAAAGCAACCCAAGAAGATGTTGGTCCATCATTCATAGCCATTGGCATCATTTTACAACCTCTCCTTCAAGATCGAAGGATGCTATAAATTCCATACAACCTCTCCTTAAAATATTTAAATGATAATGCTAATAACAATAAAATCACAATTTTCTTCACTCATATTACACATGATTATACAACTATTGTGATGATTGTTGATACCTCTTAATTTATTTGTTGTTAATATGTTTTGTAGACATTATCTATCCCTCCATCAAGCTACTCATATAGTGACCTTTTTTTTTTTTGCCTTTTTATCATACCTTGTGTTGTTCTCATATAGCCATCAAATATAATGGGATTAATTACCTTGTTCCATTAAATTTTTGAGTACATCCCTTTATTTTCAAATCTATTTTTCATTGATTCTATCATGAACAAGACTAGAAGATCCAAATATTGAGGTCGAAATGGACATTCAGATGAATATTTTAAACATTTTTGTACCACTATATATAAATAAATAATCTACTACACTTATATTTTTAATCAATAAATATTTGATATCAAATATGCCAGCCAATACCTTACTATAAGTAAACCTTCCATTATACAAGTAGTCCTATCCTCTATCAATTTATATTTTTGATTATTTTGAAAAATAATTATCTATTAAATATTGAGTTAAACAACTCAATGAATAATTTAAAATTGCATTGAAGCTTAGGGTGAGGCTGTTGAGGGCTTTCCCCCCCTTGGCCAAGGCCCATGTTCGAGGGTATCCCGGGAATACGCATTGTAGTTACCCTTAAAGCTCAAATTCTCCCAAAAAAACTAATTTAAATTCTAAAATTATAATTATTTAATAATTTAAAAAATATTATGCATATGAGTTTCTATTAGTGAGTTAATATCATCGATTTTTAATGAAAATGTAAGAAAAATACATAAATAAATTATAATTAAGATAAGTAAATTTATGCACAAATAGTCATTCTATAATATATTTAAGGAAGAATTATATCCATACCACACAAATCTTATGTATTTACATATCTAGCACCTAAAGTTTGATATTTATTTATCTAACACTTTTCTATACTTAAAAATGTGCATTGCACATTTAAAAAGAAAGTGATGATGATATTTTTTTATGTGATATTGAAGATTAGGATGTTATATATATAAAAATTGAAGTTTGGGTGTTTCATATGTAAATACATAAGAATTGTGTGGTATGTATGTAAATTCCCTATATTTAATTATTTTTCATCATATATTTTAATAATAAAATTTTGTTATTATTTAAAATATCACTTAAGATTCAATCATAAAGAGAACAATATAACAATGATATTAATATGATAAATAACAAATTATTTAAAGCATTTTATATCAAATAAAAGCATCTCCTAATGTATATACATAAGTATAAACACATAATTTATGCATTCATTTGATCACTCACACTAATAAATGTATTTTGATCTAAAAAAATAAAAATAATTAATATAAAAGTGAAGATATAATTACCCTCTAATCCTTTGATCATTGCTTTTCTTGGTGCAATACCTATGCAAATAAATTTTATTTTAAGTATATACATTTATTAAATTATTTCTTTATCATCTCAACTTTAAATAACATTTATTATTAAATCTCAAATTCAATTTATTTTTGAAAAACTTGCTCATCACTTAATCCTCAAGTTTCACTTTTTTAAAATACCTGAAAATATTTCATGCTTAATAAACTTTATTTAGGTGTTTTAAATTTCTCCCTAATATAATAACTCTTTAAATTTATTTTAATTTTCTCAATATATGCATATTAAGTTATTTCCTAAAATAAAAATTAATTTATTAAAATTATAAAAATTATTTAAAATAAAATTTCTTATTTTTAATTTAATTTAATTAATTAATTATCAAGTATTTTAATTAAATTAACTAAATCATAAATTAAAATTTAATTTAATTTATTAATTTAACTTTATTTTCTTCTTCTTTAAATACATTAAAATGAACATTTATTTATTCATTAATTAATAACATTATCACTAATAAAATTTCTTTTGATCTCTTTATTATAAGTTTAAATTATTCATTATCTATTTTTTATGTTATATATAATTTCTCACACTCTCTCTCTTTAACAAATTTTAGAAGTATATATATATATATATATATATATATATATATATATTGATATGGCTCTCAAAATAACTAGTCAAAAGACAAATGTCGAAAGCTATATGATTTTAAAGAGATTAACTTAAAATATCATTGAAATCTTTGACATCAATTAAATCTCAAAAGAAAATATGGGGTATTTATAATCAATCATGGCCTCTAATGAGCCTAAGATCTTATAATTCGACTTCATTTGGGCATCCAAATGCTCAAAATACATCAAATGATCAAAGTCATCTGGGTCCGTCCGATGTATCCTACATGAATTTACAAGAATGCCTCCTAATATAAATAACGATTCTCACGAAGGGATGGAAGTGAAGAAGAAGAGGAGGCTGAAACAATGAAGATGAAGAAGAGGATGCAGAAGAAAGAAGAGGAAGAGTCGGCGAGTCGGCGGGAAGGAGGAGAGTAAAGGGAAGAAGAGCAGCAAGGAAGAAGAGGAAGAGCAGAGCAGGAAGAGGAAAAGCCAGCTGAGGAAGCTCCGAAGATCCTCCTAGTCCTTTCTGGTCATGGCCAATATCAACCATCACTTTATCTGCGTCTCCACTCTTCTACAATAATTCTTGATCGTTGTTATATGCTTTTTTTCCCTCATATGATTCACAGATCTTGTATCGGGAACTTTGTCTTGAAAATGATATATGGAAACTTTCTTTCTGCTTTTCCCTCTTTTTCAGATTTTTAGTTAAGTTTTCTCTCTTTTCAATTCGGGCTTGAACTCAGCATGCAATTTTCTTTCCTCTATTTGGTTTTCTATATATATATATATATATATATATATATATATATATATATATATATATATATATATATATATATATATATATATATATATATATATATATATATATATATCTATATATATAATTTATTGGATGAGATATATAAATATAAATTTAAAAACAATATGATTTTATTTGTATTGATTAATTTAAATGCAATACTTTTATTCTTTTATTGAATAATAATAATTCAAAAATACATCCAAATTTGTAAAAGAAAATAAAATTGCTAATTAAAATCTTACTCTTAACAGACCTAAACCCCAAAATCCCCGCTCCGACCAAATTCCCGAAGCCCGGGAAGACCAAGGTGACGAAGTCGCGGCGGGAGCTCTCTGGCCGAAGGCTTCTACGGGACCGGCGGCGCGTGAATGAGAAGAGGAGTTTGCGAGAGAAGTGGCGACGGAGAAGTGCTAGGATCGAAACTTCTGTTCGCTCGACTGCCCGCACCGGATTATAGTGGCATGCGCCGCCTTTATTAAATCATGAAGATAGGGTTGCGCCGTCTGGACCGCCATATACTATTTTTATTTGTGTCTGTTATTCAAAATCTCCAGTTGCATTCTTGAAAGCTCGTCAACTCATCTTTCTTTGTTGAATCGGTTTATAGTCCCTCTTATGGATGACAACGAAGGAATTCGTGAAGAAGACAATCGTCAAGAGAGCGATCTTCACCCAGGTATTATTTTTGGGAATCTCGTCGCAATTTATTTATTTTTCATATTTATCTTGCTCATCATTTGTACTTAAAATCTAAAAGTTTGAATTTTTAATTGTAAACGTTCGTTTTTTAATGTATTAGATCACTGGGAAGAGTTGGAGGAGGTGGAAACGAAGGAGATTGGAGCAGAAGAAGGTTTAGGACATCCAATTCAAACCTCTTACAGATTCAAACTCACAGAAATATTAAAAAGTCTACACTCCCCTGAACTTGTTATTTATTCTGAAGCTTCAAAAGATTTTATACATTTGTTAAGCGGTGATTCTGGTGGAGAAGTACTTCGTGAATATGTTCAGTTGTCCCCCAAATGTGCAGAGCTTTTGGAAGCTTGGAGGCTTCACCTTGGGAAGCCTGGAATGTCTTTCATACTGTCATTGCTTTCAGTGATACTTAACCACTCATATGGGACGTCCCAATTTGTTGCTATAAGAAGCAGCCTTGACTCTGTTGCAAGGTTTATAATTGAGAATAAATTGGTGGATATTTATACGGAGCTTAACAGTCATGAATCAAGGTGACAGAGTGCCGCATTATCTCTCTTAGCATCTAGGGTTTTAGGGTTTAGGGTTTTAAGGTTTAAGGTTTTAAGGTTTAAGGTTTAGGGTTAGGGATTAAGGCATAGTGTTTAGGTCTAGCTTAGGGTTTAGGATTTAGGGTTTAGGATTTAGGGTGTTTAGGGTTTAGGTTTAGGGTTCAGGATTAGTTTACAATTTAGGGTTTAGTGTTTTAGGTTTTAGACTTATGCTATAGTATTTTTAGGATTTATGATTAGTTTAGAGTTTAGGGTTTTGATTATAGGGTTTTGAGTTTAGGGTTTAGGGTTTGGGGATAGGGTTAGGATTTAGGGCTTAGGGTTTAGGATTTTTTTAGAGTTTTGGGTTATTGGTTTAGGGTTGTAGGTTTAGGGTTTAGAGTTTGTTTTAGAGTTTAGGGTTTAAGGATTAGGGTTTGAGATTTAGGATTTACTATTTAGGGTATACAATTTAAAAAAAAAAATTAAGTAAACTAGTATGTTTAGGTTTATTTATTTTATTTAGTTTATTTTATATTTATGTTAGTTTATTTTATTTCATATTTTATTATAGCTTTATTTTTTTTATTTACTTTAGTTTATTTATTTTAAGTACATTTATTTGAGTTAAGGTTTTCTATTTTAGCTTATTTTTTAGGTTTAAGTATATGTTTATTTTTTTAGTTTAGTTTTATTTTATGTTTTAGATTTTTATTTTAGGTATATTTTAAGGTTTTATTTTTTTTATTTAGGTTTAGGTTTCTTTTTAGTTTATTTTATTTTATTTAGTTTAGGGTTTAGGTTTTGTTTATTTTAGGTTTAGGTTTAGGTTTAGGTTTTATATGTTTTAGTTTAGTTTATTTTAGTTTAGGTTTAGGTTTATTTTATTTTGTTTATTTTAGGTTTAAGTTTTTTTTTTTTAGTTTAGTGTTTAGGTATTTTTTTTAATTATTTTTGTTCTTTATTTTCTCTTTATTTTTTAGGTTTTGGTTTTTATGTCATTTTTATTTTATTTTATTTTAGGTTTATAATTATTATTATTTTATATTTTAGTTTTATTTTATTTAAGTTTTTATTTTTATTTTATTTTATTTTTTATTTTGATTTAAGTTTTTTATTTATTTTATTTTAGTTTAGTTTTATTTTTATTTTATTTTATTTTTAGGTTTAGGTTTAGATTTAGGTTTAGGTTTAGGTTTAGTTTAGGTTTAAGTTTTAGTTTAGTCTTTTATTTAATTTGAATTTTTTTATTTTATTTAGGTCTAGTTTTTTTCGATTTTATTTAGTTTAGGTTTAGGTTTTTAGGTTTTTAGGGTTTAGGGTTTAATGTTTAGTGTTTAGGGTTTATGGTTTAGGGTTTGGGGTTCACGGTATAGAGTGTAAGGTTGTAGGTTTTAGGGTTTAGGTATAGGTATAGGTTTAGGTTTTGGTTTTGGTTGAAGTTATTATTTTATTTTTTATTTTATTTTATTTAAGTTTAAGTTTTGTTATTTCATTTATTTTTAGGTTTTATATAATTTAGGTTTAGGTTTTTAGGTTTTTAGGGTTTAGGGTTTATGGTTTAGAATTTAGGCTTTAGGGTTTAGGGTTTGGGATTTATAGTTTAGGGTTTAGGGTTTAAGGTTTTAGGCTTTAGTGTTTAGGTTTAGGATTTGGGGATTTAGGGTTAGGGTTTAGGGTTTAGGGTTGTAGGTTTAGGCTGTATGATTAGTTTTAAGGTTTAGGGCTTAGGGTTGGGGTTTTTTTCATTAATTTTATTTTTTATTTTTTTATTTCTTTAAATTAAGTAAATTGGTAGGTTTAGATTTAATTAGTTTATTTAGTTTATTTTTTATTTATTTTAATATATTTTTTTATTTTCATTTAGCTCAGTTTATTTATTTTAGGTTTATTTATTTTAGTATAGGCTTTTTATTTTTATTTATTTTTTAGGTTTAGGAATAGGTTTAGGTTTATTTCTTAGTTTAGTTATTTTTCTATTTAATTTTTTAGGTTTAGGTTTTATTTTTTATTTTTAGGTGTAGGTTTAGTTTTTATTTTATTTTTTTAGGTTTAAGTTTTAGGTTTTTATTTTAGGTTTATTTTTAGGTTTTACTTTTTAGTTTAAGTTTAGGTTTATTTTTAATTTATTTTATTATATTTTATTTAGGTTTAGGTTTAGGTTTTGTTTATTTTAGGTTTAGCTTTATGTTTTATTTATTTTAGTTTAGTTTATTTTAGTTTAGGTTTAGGTTTAGCTTTAGATTTGTTTTTAGTTTAGGGTTTAGGTATTATTTTTTATTTATTTTTAGGTTCTATTTTTTTGGTTTATTTTTTTATGTTTAGGTTTTTATTTAGTTTTTATTTCTATTTTATTTTAGGTTAATTTTATTTTTTATTTTACCTTTAATTTTTATTTTTTTAATTTTATTTTTATTTTAAATTTAGTTTTTTATTCTTTGGTTTATTTTATTTTATAGTTTAGTTTAGGCTTTTATTTATTTTAATTTAGTCTATTTTTATTTTCTTATTGTATTTTATTTTTAGGTTTAGGTTAAGGTTTTAGTTTAGATTTTTATTTTATTTTATTTTATTTTTTAGTTTTAAGTTTTTTTATTTATTTTATTTTTATGTTTTATTTAGTTTAGCTTTAGGTTTTAGGTTTTTAGGTTTTTTGAGTTTTGGATTTAGGGTTTAAGATTTTAGTTTTTAGCATTTATTATTTAGGGTTTAGGGTTTTTTATTTAGTATTTAAGGTTTAGCGTTAAGTTTAGGGTTTAAGATTTTAGGGTTAGCTTGGGTTTATGGTTAGTTTAAGGTTTAGAGTTAGTGTTTAGGGATTAGATTTAGGTTTTAACATTTAGGGTTTAGGGTTAGGGATTAGGACTTAGGGATTAGAGTTTCTAGGTTTTAGGGTTTAGGGTTTATGGTTAGTTTAGGGTTTAAGGTTTAGGGTTTTAGGGTGTAGGGCTTAGGGTTTTAGGCTTCGGGTTAGGGTTTGGGTTTAGGGTTTAGTTGTTAGGGTTTAAGTTTTAGGGTTTATGGTTTAACATTTAAATTTAGGATTTAAGTTAGAGTTTAGGTTTAGGAGTTTATAGTTAGTTTAGAGATTAGGAGTTTAGGTTTTGTGTTTAGGATTGAGGGTTTAAGGTTTAGGTTTAGGTTTAGGTTTAAGTTTAATTTTTAGTTGAGGTTTTTCTTTTATTTTATTTTTAGGTTTTATTTAGTTTAGGTTTAAGATTTTTGGTTTTTAGGGTTTAAGATTTATGGTTTAGGGTTTAGTTAAGGTTTGGGGTTTGGGGTTTAGGTTTTAGGGTTTAGGATTGTAGGTTTTAGGGTTTAAGGTTTAGGGTTTAGTGTTTATGCTTTAGGGTTTAGGGTTTAGGGTTTTAGGATTTAGGGTTTATTTAGTGTTTAGGGTTTAGTTTTTATGGTTTTATGGGTTAAGGTTTAAGATTTAGGGTTTTAGGTTTAAGATATAGGGTTTAGAGTGTAGGGTTAGTTTTAGGATTTATGGTTTAGGGTTTGGGTTTTTTTTATTTTTTTTATTTTTTTATTTTTATTTTTAGTTTAATTAAGTAAACTAGTAGGTTTAGGTTTATTTAGTTTATTTAATTTATTTTTTATTTATTTCAGTTATTTATTTATTTATTTTTATTTTTATCTTTAGTTTACTTATTTTAAGTTTATTTATTTTTAGTTTAGGCTTTTTATTTTAGTTTATTTTTTAGGTTTGGTTTGGGTTTAGGTTTATTTTTTAGTTTAGTTTTATTTTTATTTTATTTTTTAGATTTAGGTTTTATTTTTTATTTTTAGGTTTAGGTTTAGGTTTTATTTTATTTTTTTAAGGTTTAGGTTTTAGGTTTTTATTTTAGGTTTTTCTTAGCTTTTTTTTTTTAGGTTTAAGTTTATTTTAGTTTTTTTATTTAGTTTTGGTTTAGGTTTTATTTATTTTAATTTTTAGGTTTATTTTATTTTTATTTTAGGTTTTGGTTTTTTTAGTTTAGGTTTAGGATTTATTTTTTATTTATTTTTAGGTTCAATTTTTTGGTTTATTTTTTAGGTTTATGTTTTTATTTACTTTTTATTTTATTTTATTTTAGGTTTCTTTTTTTTATTTTAGGTTTAGTTTTTATTTTATTTAGGTGTTTTATTTTCATAATTTAGTTTAGCTTTTTATTTATTTTGTTTTAGTTTATTTTGTTTTTTTTTTTTTATTTTCTTTTTAAGGTTTAAGTTTATCTTTATCTTTTAATTTTATTTTATTTTAGTTTAGGTTTTCATATTTATTTTATTTTTAGGTTTTATTTAGTTTAGATTTAGGTTTTAACTTTTTTAGGTTTAGGGTTTAAAGTTAGTTTAGGGTTTTTTATCGAGTTTGGCATTTAAGGTTTAGGGTTTAAGATTTAGGGTTTAGGGTTTATGGTTTAGAGTTTTAGGGTTTAGGGTTTATGGTTTAGGATTTAGTGTTTTTAGGGTTTAGGGTTTAGGTTTTAGGATTAGTGTTCAGGTTTTAGTTTAGGGTTTAGGGTTTTTAGTTTTTTTAATAGAGAATAAATTCACATTCAACATATCTTCATTTCGATTTCATCAACTAAGTAACACACCAAGGTTTCTAAGACACAAGCCACGACATAGATAAAAATGAGCACACATAGAGCAAATAAAACAATAGATATAGAATGTCTTTCTTATAAAGAGTTCCATAAGTAGCAGATCGGATCGTTCATTAGTTTCTCCGGTTCCCATCAGAACCACCGGACCTCTCGAGTAGTGGGATCCATTATCATATCCCTCCGCCACCACCACGACTAAAACCTCAGTCGCTCCTCCCATCTCGATAACCACCACTGCTCCGACCGTGACCTCCATATCCACCTACACCTCTAAATCCCCCTCCACCACTGTGATAAGCAGCGTCTCATTTGCCTCCATTCTTGATCTAGGGACTAGTTGTGATGTTCCTGGTGTCAAGGTTCTGCCCATTCTTAGGGTTTAGGTTTAATAGGTTTTAGGGTTTAGGTTTACTTTTTAATTTATTTAATTACTTTATGTTTAAGTTTAAGGTTTGGTGTTTAGGTTTTAGGGTTTAAGGTTTAGGGTTTAGGGTTAGGGTTTAGGGTTTGGGTTTTATGGTTTAGGGTTTAGGGCTTAGGGTTCTTAGGTTTATGCTTTTAGTTTTTATGGTTTAGGGTTATGGTTTAGGGTTAGGCTTTAGGGTTTAGGGTTTTTTAGGGTTTAGGGTTTAGGGTTGTAGGTTTAGGGTATTGGATTTAGGGTTTAAGGTTTTTTTCTAACTTAAGTAAATTGATAGGTTTAGGTTTATTTTTTATTTATTTTAAATTATTTTATTTTTTTATTTTTATTTAGGTTTACTTTTTATTTCTACTTAGTTTAGATTATTTATTTTAGTTTATTTATTTTATTCTAGGTTTTTTATTTTAGTTGATTTTTTAGGTTTAGGTTTAACTTTAGGTTTATTTTAAAGTTGAGTTTTATTTTATTTTATTTTTTAGGTTTAGGTTTTATTTTTTATTTTCAATTTTAAGTTTAGATTTTTATTTTTATTTTTTACATTTAGGTTTTAGGTTTTTATTTTTAGGTTTATTTTTAGGTTTATTTTAAGTTTAGGTTTAAATTTATTTTTAGTTTATTTTATTTTATTCTGTTTAGGGTTTAAGTTTAGTTTATTTTAGGTTTAGGTTTAGGTTTTATTTATTTTAGGTTTAGGATTAAGTTTTATCTATTTTTATTTAATTTATTTTAGTTTAGGTTTAGGTTTTTTTTATTTTTTTATTTTAGGTTTACATTTTTTTTTTTAGTTTAGGGTTTAGGTTATATTTTTAATTGATTTTTAGGTTTTCTTTTTTGGTTTATTTTTTAGGTTTAGGTTTTCATTTAGTTTATATTTTATTTCATTATATGTTAATTTTATTTAGGTTTTTTCTTCTTAGGTTATTATATTTTTTAGTTTAGTTTAGGTTTTTACTTATTTTATTTTAGTTTATTTTTAATTTTTAATTTTAGTTTATTTTTATGTTTTAATTTAGGTTTTAATTTTTATTTTATTTTAATCTTTTATTTAGGTTTGGGTTTTTTTATTTATTTTATTTTTAGGATTTATTTAGTTTAGCTTTAGGTTTTTAGGTATTTAGGTTTTTAGGGTTTAGGATTAGCTTAGGGTTTAGGGTTTGTTTAGGGCTTAGGGTTTAGGGTTTAGGGTTTATGGTTTTGGGTTTAAGGTTGTTAGGTTTTAGGGTTTAGGGTATAGGGTTAGTTTAGAGTATAGGGTTTAGTGTTTTAGGGTGTCAGTTTAAGGTTATGGTTAGGGTTTAGGGTTTAGCATTTAGGGTTTAGGGTTTTAAAGTTTAGGGTTTAGGGTTTAAGATTTTGATTATAGTTTCAGGGTTGAGGGTTTAGGGTTTATTTTAGGGTTTATGGTTTAGGTTTTTTTTTAAGATTAAGTAAACTAGTAGGTTTATCTTTATTTAGTTTTTATTTTTATTTTTATTTTTATTTAGGTTTATTTTTTATCTAGTTTAGTTTATTTAATTTAAGTTTATTTATATTAGTTTAGATTTCTTTGATTTTGTTTATTTTTTAGGTTTAGGTTTAGGTTTATATTTATCTTTTAGTTTAGTTTTTTTTTATTTTTAGGTTTAGGTTTAGGTTTAGGTTTTTATTTTTTATTTTTAGGTTTAGGTTTTAGGTTTTTATTTTAGGTTTATTTTTAGGTTTTATTTTTTCATTTAAGATTATTTTTATTTTTAGTTTATTTTATTTTAGTTAGTTTGGGGTTTAGGTTTAGTTTATTTTAGGTTTAGGTTTAACTTTAGGTTTTACTTATTTTAATTTAGTTTATTTTTGTTTTGTTTATGTTTAGGTTAATTTTATTTTATTTATTTTAGGTTTAGTTTTTTTATTTTATTTTAGGGTTTAGGTTTTATTTTTTAGGTTTATTTTGTAGGTTTAGCTTTTTTATTTAGATTAGTTTTTATTTTATTTTAGGTTTATTTTGTTTTTATTTATGTTTGGATTTAATTTATTTTGGTTTCTTTATTTATTAGTTTAATTTAGGTTTTTATCTACTTTATTTTAGTTTAGTTTTATTTTTTTTATTTTATTTTTAGGTTTAGGTTTAGGTTTAAGTTTATTTTTTTATTTATTTTATTTTATTTATTTACTTAGGTTTAAGTTTTTTATTTATTTTATTTTAGGTTTTATTTAGTTTAGGTTTAGGATTTTTGGTTTTTAGGTTTTAGGATTTAGGGCTTATGTTTAGAGTTTAGGGTTTGTGGTTTTGGGTTTTTGGGTTTAGGGCTTAGGGTTTAGGGTTTAGGGTTTAGGGTTTTAGGGCTTATGGTTTAGGGTTTAGGGTTTTGTGTTTTAGGTTTAGGGTTAGTTTTACGATTTTGGGTTTTGGGTTAGAGTTTTTTATTTTTTTATTTTATTTTCTTTATTTAGGGTTTAAGGTTTAGGGTATAGGGCTTTTTAGGGTTTATGGTTTAGGGTTTAGGGTTTTAAGTTTAGAGTTTAGGGTTAAGGGTTAGTTCTAGGGTTTGAGTTTTAGGGTTTAGGGTTTAGGATTTAGGGTTTAAGGTGTAGTGCTTAAAAGCTTTTTTTTAAAAAAAACTAAGTAAACTGGTAGGCTTAAGTTTATTTAGTTTATTATTTTTTTTTATTTATGTTTTTTTATTTAATTTAGTTTAATTTAGGTTTTTTATTTTAGTTTATGTTTTCGATTTAGGTTTAGCTTTATGTTTTTTTTAGTTTAGTTTTACTTTTATTTTATTTTTTAGGTTTAGGTTTATATTTATTTTTTAGGTTTAGGTTTATGTTTTTTTTTATATATTTTTAGGTTTAGGTTTTAGGTTTTTATTTTAGGTTTATTTTTAGTTTTTTTTTTTAGTTTAGGTTTAGGTTTATTTTTAGTTTATTTTATTTTATTTAGTTTAGGTTTAGGTTTAGTTTATTTTAGGTTTAGGTTCTTTTTATTTTTATTTTAGGTTTAGGTTTTTTTTAGTTTAGGGTTTAGGTTTTAGTTTAGTGTTTATTAATTAGTTATTAGTTTTTTTATGGTTTAGGTTTATTAGTTTAGATTATTATTATTATTATTATTATTATTATTATTATTATTATTATTATTATTATTATTATTATTATTTTAGTTATTTATTCTTGTTTTGGGGTTTATTTGGTTTTAGGTTTTGTTTTTATTTCAATTTATTGGGGTTATTGTGGTTTAGAGTTTTTCGATTTAGTTATAATTTTTGTTTTTTATTTAGTTTTAGTTTATGGTGGTTTTATTAGTTTTAGTAAGGTTTTTAGTTTAGTTATTCTTTAGTTATTAGTTTAAGGTTTATTTTTAGTTCTGGGTTTTATTAGTTTTAATTGATTATTTTTTAGTTTATTAGTTATTCTTTGTTTAGTCAATTTTTATTAAGTTTTTGGGGTTCAATTTTAGTTTAGTTTATTAGTTTAGGGGTTTTAGGTTTTTAGTTTTGTTTAATTTTAGTTTTAGTTTAGTTAATATTGGGTTTTATAGTTTGGTTTTATTAGTTTAGGGTTTAGTTTTATTATTTATTAGTTTTATTATTATTATTATTATTATTATTATTATTAGTTTTAATTATTTTATTATAATTATTACTATTATTATTTTATTTATTAGTTTATTTTATTTATTAGGGTTTTATGGTTTGTAGTTTATTAGGTTTTAGTTATTATTATTAGTTTGGTTTTAGTTTTAGTTTTAGGTTTATTATTAGTGTTATTATTATTTATTTAGTTGTTTTATTAGTATTTGTTAGGTATTATTATTAGTTGTTAGTTTATAATTAGTTTTATTAGTATTATTAGTTTAGTTTTGTTTTATTAGGTTTGGGTTTAGTTTAAGGTTTAGGGTTAACATAGGGTTTAGGGTTTTAGGGTTTAGTGTATTGGCTTCAAGGTTTAGGGTTTATGGTTAGTTTATAGTTTAAGGTTTAGGGTTTTAGGGTTTAGGATTTACGGTTTAGGATTTAAGGTTTAGGGTTAGGGTTAGAGTTTAGGGTTTAGTTTACGATTTATGATTTAGGTTTTAGGGTTTAGGGTTATAGATTTAGGGTTCGAGGTTTAGGGTTTAGTTTAGGGTTTATAGTTAATTTTAGGTTTAGTGTTTAGTATTTAATGTTTAGGGTTTAGGGTTTAGGATTTTTTAATTTAAAAAATTAAGAAAATCGGTAGGTTTAATTTTATTTAGTTTATTTAGTTTAGTTTTTTTTATTTTATGTTTATTTATTTTAGTTTAGGTTTTTTATTTTAGTTAATTTTTTAGGTTTAGGTTTAGGTTTATGTTTCCTTTTTAGTTTAGTTTTTTTTTTTAGGTTTAGATTTTATTATTTATTATTAGGATTAGGGTTTAGGTTTTATTTATGTTTAGGTTTATATTTTTATTTTATTTTTTCAGTTAGTTTATTTTATTTTATTTAGTTTAGGTTTAGGTTTAGTTTAGGTTTAGTTTTAGGTTTTATTTATTTTAGTTTAGGTTTAGGTTTATTTTGTTTATTTTATGTTTAGGTTTTTTTTTAGTATAGGGTATAGGTTTTATTTTTTTATTTATTTTTAGGTTTATTTTTAAGGTTTAGGTTTTATTTAGTTTTTATTTTATTTTATTTTTATTTTACATTTAGGTTTGATTTTATTTAGGTTTTTTTTTTTTATGCTTATTTTATTTTTTAGTTTAGTTTAGGTTTTTATTTATTTTATTTTATTTTAGTTTTTATTTTTTATTTTATTTATTTTTAGGTTTAGGTTTAGGTTTTGGTTTAAGTTTTAATTATGGTTTTTATTTTATTTTATTTTATATTTCATTTAGGTGTAGGTTTTTTATTTATTTTATTTTTAGGTTTTATTTAGTTTAGGTTAGGTTTTTAGGTTTTTAGGGTTTAGGGTTTAGGGTTTAGTGTTTGAGGTATAGGGTTTAGGGTTTAGGGTTGTAAGTTTTGGGGTTGTAGGTTTAGGGTTTAGGATTTACGATTTAAGGTTTAGGTCTTAGGGTTTATGGTTTAGGGCTTAGGGTTTGTTTATGGTTTTTGGGTTTAGGGTTAGGGTTTATTTATTTATTTATTTCTTCTTTAAATTAAGTAAAATGGTAGGTTTATGTTTATTTAGTTTATTTTATTTTTATTTTTATTTAGGTTTATTTTTATTTATATTTAAATTTATTTATTTATTTAGATTTATTATTTTAGTTTATTATTTTTTTTTCAGGTTTAGGTTTATGTTTAGGTTTACTTTTTAGTTTAGTTATATTTTTATTTTACTTTTTATGATTATGTTTTATTTTTTATTTTTAGGTTTAGGTTTTTATTTTATTTTTTTAGGTTTAGGTTTAAGGTTTTTATTTTAGGTTTACTTTTAGGATTTCTTTTTAGGTTTTATTTTTTAAGTTTAGGTTTAGGTATAGGTTTTATTTACTTTGGTTTAGGTTTAGGTTTATTATATTATGTTTATTTTATGTTTAGGTTTTTTTTTAGTTTAAAGTTTAGGTTTAAATTTTTCTTCATTTTTAGGTTTTATTTTTAGGTTTATATTTTAGGTTTAGGTTTTTATTTAATTTTTATTTTTATTTTATTTTTATTTTATTTTTCATTTATTTTTTATTTTATTAAAGTTTTTTATTTTTAGGTTTATTTTATTCTTTTAGTTTAGGTTTTTATTTATTTATTTTAGTTTATTTTTTATTTTTTATTTTATTTTATTTTTAAGTTTAGGGTTATGTTTAGGTTTAGGTTTAGGTTTAGGTTTTAGTTTAGGTTTTATTATATTTTATTTTTTATTTTAATTAGGTTTAAGTTTTAAAGTTTTTAGGGTTTAGGGATTAGGTTTAAGGTTTAGGGTTTAGGATTTGGGGTCCATGGTTTAGGGTTTAGGGTTGTAGGTTTAGTATTATAGGTTTAGGGTTAGTTTTAGGGTTTAGGGTTTTGTATTTAGGGTTTATGATTTAGGATTTATGGTTATTTTTTTTAAAATAAAAATTAAGTAAACTGGTAGGTTTAGGTTTATTTAGTTTACTTAGTTTACTTAGTTTACTTAGTTTACTTAGTTTATTTTTTATTTATTTTAGTTTATTTTATTATTTATATTAATTTAGGTTTATTATTTTAATTTTATTTAGTTTAGATTATTTATTTTAGATTTATTTATTTTAGTTTAGGTTTTTTTTTTTTAGGTTTATTTTTTAATTTAGTTTTATTTTTATTTTATTTTTTAGGTGTAGGTTTTTAAGTTCTTAGGGTTTAGAGTTTAGGGTTTACCATTTAGAGTTTTAGTGTTTAAGGTTTTAGCGGTTGTGGTTTAGCGTTAGGGTTTAGGGTTTAGGGTTTAAGATTTAGCATTTAAGCTTTTGGGTTTAGGGTTTTTAGGGTTTAGGGTTTAGAGATTAGTGTTTAGGGTTTAAGGTTTAGGATTTTCTCTTTGGAGTTTAAGGGTTTAGGGTTTTAGATCTATGGTTAGGGTTTAGGGTTTAGGGTTTAGAGTTTAGAGTTTAGGTTTTAGGCTCAGGGTTTAGGTTTTAATTTAGTATTTTTTAGGTTTTAGGGTTTAGGGTTTAGTATTTAGGGTTTATGGTTTTTCTTTTAAATTAAGTAAACTAGTAGGTTTAGAGTTTAGGGTTTAGGGTTTAGGGTTAGCGTAGGGTTTAGGGTTTAGGTTTTCTTATAAATTAAGTAAACCAATAGCTTTAGATTTATTTAGATTATTATTAATTTATTTTAGTTAATTTTTTTATTCTTTTTAAGTTTATTTTTTATTTTAATTTATTTTAATTTATTTATTTTAGGTTCATTTATTTTAGTTTAGGTTTTTTATTTTTGTTTATTATTTAGGTCTGGGTTTAGGTTTATTTTTAAGTTGATTTTTATTTTTATTTTATTTTTTAGGTTTTTAGATTTTTATGGTTTAGGGCTTAGGGTTAGGGTTCTGATTTAAGGCTTAGGGTTTAGTGTTTAGGGATTTTAGGGTTTAGGATTTAGGGATTTTAGGGTTTAGGTTTAGGGTTTAGGGTTTAAGGTTTTGAGTTTAGGAGTATTGGATTTAGGTTTAAGTTTCAGTTTATAGTTTTAGGGTTTTAGGGTTTTAGAGTTTGGGTTTAGGGTTTAGGATTTAAGGTTGAGGTTTAAAATTTGAGGTTTAGGGAGCAAGGGTTTTGGGTTTTTTAGGGTTTAGGTTTTAGGATTTAGGGTTAGGGTTAGGGTTTAGGGTTTAGTGTTTATACTTTAAGGATTAAATTTTTAGGGTTTAGAGTTTAGGGTTTAGGGTTTAGGGTCTAAGGTTTTGAGTTTGGGGTTTAGGATTTTTGGGTTTAGGATTTAGTATTTAGGGTTTAGGTTTTATAGTTTACGATTTAGGGTTAGCTTTGGGTTTAGGGTTTAGGATTTTTTTTAATTAAGTAAATCGGAAGGTTTAGATTTATTTAGTTTATTTTTCTTTATTTTGTTTATTTTAGTTTCTAATTTTATTTAGTTTAGTTTATTTATTTTAGGTTTATTTATTTTATTTTAAGTTTTTTATTTTAATTTAGTTTTTAGGTTTATATTTAGGTTTACATTTATTTTTTTACTTTAGTTTTATTTTTATTTTATTTTTCAGGTTTAGGTTTAGGTTTTTATTTTATTTTTTTAGGTTTTGATTTTAGGTTTTTATTTTAGGGTTATTTTTAGCTTTTATTTTTCTGTTTAGGTTGAGGTATAGGTTTATTTTTAATTTATTTTATTTTATTTAGTTTAGGGCTTAGGTTTAGTTTATTTTAGGTTTAGATTTAGGTTTTATTTACTTTACTTTAGTTTAGTTTATTTTAGTTTAGGTTTAGGTTTATTTTATTTTGTTAATTTAAGTTTAGGGTTTTTTTTAGTTTCGTGTTTATGTTTTATTTTTTATTTATTTTTAGGTTTTAATTTTAGGTTTCTTTTAGGTTTAGATTTTTATTTAGTTTTTATTTTATTTAAATTTTATTTTACATTTAATTTCTATTTTATTTAGGTTTTTTATCTTTAGGTTTATTTTATTTTTTAGTTTAATTTAGGTTTTTATTTATTTTATTTTAGTTTAGTTTTTAGTTTTTATTGTACTTTTTTTAGGTTTAAGTTTAGGTTTAATTTCAAGTTTTTATTTTTTTATTTTTTTATTTTACTTAGGTTTAGGTTTTTTATTTAATTTCTTTTTTTGTTTTATTTAGTTTGGGTTTAGGTTTTTAGGTTTTTATGGTTTAGGGTTTAAGGTTAGGGTTCACGGTTTTGGGTTTAAGGTTTAGGGTTTAGGGTTTAGGGTTTAGGGTTTATGGTTTGGGGTTTAGGGATGTATGTATTATGGTTTAAGGTTTAGGATTTAGGGTTTTAGGGTTTAGGGTTTAGGGTTTTAGGGTTTAGAGTTCGGGGTTTGGGTTTAGGGTTTAGGGTTTTATTTTTTAGGTTTATTTTAGGTTTTACATTTTAGGTTTTTTTTTAGATTATTTTAGGTAGTTTAGGTTTTAGTTTTATTTTTAGTTTAGGGTTTTGGTTTAGTTTATTTTAGGTATAGGTTTAAGTTATATTTATTTTAGTTTAGTTTATTTTAGTTTAGGGTTAGGTTTATTTTATTTTGTTTATTTTAGGTTTAGGTTTTTTTAGTTTATGGTTTGGGTTTTATTTTTTATTTATTTTTAGATTTAATTTTTAGGTTTATTTTTAATTTTTATTTTATTTAGGTTCTTTATTTTTAGGTTTATTTTATTTTTTTAGTTTAGGTTAGGATTTTATTTATTTTATTTTAGTGTAAAGACCAATAGTAGTCATCAAGCTAAAATCACCCAAGACAGCCAGGGAAATGGTAGAAGCAGACTACAGCCACCAAAGCCAACCAAGGCAAAAGAAAATCAGATCCAGGTAAGTAGAAACTATAAAGAGAAAAAAGTACAAAGCCCGATAAGATTATAATGCCAACCAAGAGGAATAATAAAGGCAAAAACCACCCCTAAGCCAACTAACAGCCACAAAACAACCTTCATCCAACCAATCCAAAATAATACCCAAATCCAAAGCCGTTGCAACCAAGAGAGGAAGGCCAATACAGGAGGAGGATAAAACCATAACCAAAAGAAACAAAAAAAATCAGCAAAAATGACCACCAAGCTCGAGTCAACAAAATAGAGAAAATAATAGCCAACCAAAAATCTTCACCATGCCAAAATCAAGCCAGAGATAAACCACTAGCAATCCCTCAGATCAGTCACTAATAGAATATGAGAAAATAGCCAAAATAGCCAGCCATCCAACCATCCCAACCAACCAAAATTACCAGCCACCCAACAAAGCTACCATGTCAACCACCACAATAGTAAATCCAATTCAGGTAAGTTAGCAAGTAGCCCAAAGAAGAGGGAAAACCCATGCAAAAAGAAAAGCCTATAGTAGCCATAGCAACCCAAAAGGAGGATATAAAAAATAGCCAAAGGAAAATTATGGTAAACACCCAGCAAGACAGACAAAAGCCACCAAGCTGAAAAAAGTAAAACAACCTAGGTTGCACTTACAATAACTACCAGGTAGCAAAAACCAAGTAAATCCAAAAGTAAGAGATCAAAAACATAACCCAGCTCAAGCCAAAGATACAAAATAAGTAGGTAATCGCAACCCAAAGAGAGTTGAACAAGGGGCAACCAAAAGCAAAAGATCATAAAAAACCAACACCAAAAACCAAGCCAAGAATTTATAATCTGAGATAAAGCAATCTAGCATTATCAAGATTAACCAAACCTCTTAATAGTTTAGGCAAAGTTTGGTTGTCAAATAAAGTGAACTCAGTTAAGTTGGCACCAAAGTTAGCCAAGTAATCAACATAAGCATTACCTTCAAGACAGATGTGGGAAATTTTAAAACAAACTTGAGAAAGAAGATTTTTAGTATGATTAAGAAGATAAAATAATTTAGCATTCCTATTTCTATTTGAATTAAGCATGTCAACAAGCAAGAGAGAATCAACTTCAATCCAGATGTTAAGGAAACCTATATTCAAACAAATTTCAATAGCTTTATTAACAGCCATAAGCTCAGCAAAAATAATAGAATAGGCTTTGAGGATAGGAAAAAGCACAAATGATAGTACCTTTTAAATCCCTAAGAATACCACCACACATATTTAATGGAAGAAACAAAACCATCAGTATCCACTATAATCAAATTTTATTTAAGATTGACCTAATAGATAATCCTAGCACTTTTATAAGAGTCTAACTCAGGTATAATGATACCCAATTTTTTAGCCACAATATTATAACCTCTAAAATGAATACTACTAATAAGATTGGCTTTAAAAAGAGCATGAATTTTTTCTTTAGTTCTAGCTAAGATCCTTTTATGGTTCATAGGAATACCATAATATTTAGCATCATTTATATCCATCTAGATGAACCAGATAAGGGTAATAGCAATTAAAACTTTAATTTAATCTTTCACTATATATTTGAAATAGACTTCAAGAAGTTGATATAAAGAAAGAGAACCCTGAAAATAGTTGGTATTAAACCAAAACCATAATTTAGAAGCAATAGCTCCATTGACAAAAACATGATTTATATTTTCAATATGAAAGCAATAATAGCACTTTGAAGGTAATTAAAACCCTTTAGTCCAGGCAAGGATTCCACTAGAATAAAGTTATTCAAAAATTTCCAAGCTAAAATCGAATAGGAAATGGGAATGAAATTATTCCAAACTTTAATAAATAAGTACAAAGTCACCATTATAATAAAAATTAGCCCCAAAAAAAATTGTTAAGCAAATGATCAATTTTGATAAGTGTAGCATTAGTGGGGATAATAGTTTGAATTAAATAAAAAGGCATTGAGTTAAGAGTGTTTTTTAAGAATAGAGAGCCTACAACTAAAGGAAAGTAAATGAAATTCCTAAATAAAAATTTTATTTGAAATTTTTTGAATTAGCTCATCAAAGAGATGGGAACATTTTGGGCCTTTAAAGAGCAGAGGACCCAAGTACTTAACTGCTAATGTTTAAAATTAGAGATATGCATGATTTGATAGATTTTATTATTGCAGATACTAGAGGAAGTGATAAAATAGCTTTTATTATCATTGATAGAAAGGCCACTTTCTCTAGCGATTTTATTTAAAAAAGACTTGAGATGCTTGATGTGATGAATAGAAGCATTGCAAAAAAATAATGAAATCATCTACAAAACTTAAATGGAAACAGGAAGACCACTAAGAGTTCTATAGTACATACTAGGATTATTTAGGAATAAATCATTCATGCTCCTAGATAAGTACTCAGCATTAATAATAAATAAAGCAAAAGATAAAGGACCCCTTGATGTAAGCCATGGGAAAAGGGAAAGAAACCCAAGGCTTCACCATTAAGTAAAATTGAAAACCATGCATTATTAATACAATTTGTAATAAGAAAAATAAATTTATCAGAAAACCTAAATAAATTCAGAATTTGGAAAAGGAAACCTCAAGAAATGTTATCAAAGGCTTTGTTAATATCTAATTTAAAAAAGAATGTTGCCACCTTTAGTCTTGGCATTAAGATCATGAATTAATTCTTGGGCAAGTAAAATATTATCAAAAATGGATCTACCTCTAACAAAACCAATTTGGTTGATAGAGATAATTCTATTAAGTAAAGGAGTAAGTCATTGGTAAAACTTTGGAAAATAACAAAGATAAAACAATATAAAATCCTCTGTCTTGATTAATATTAAATATAGTACTAAAAACATATCTAAATAAAAGGGTTTAGAATAAGGTAGGTTGGTTTATATTTAGGGGTTGGGGGGTTAGGGTTAGCAGTAAAGGTTAAAGTTAAAATTAGTAGATTAGGTTAGTTATTAGAGCTAGATTAGGATTAAAGTTTAGAGTTAGGTTAAGTTAAGTTTAGAGTTTAAAGTTAGATTAAAGGTTAAAATTAGATTAAAGGTTTAGTTAGTTAAGATTGGTTAAGAGGATTAAAGATTTCGTTAAGATTAGGAGTTAAAGATTCAGATTAAAGGAGTTTAAATTAAAATTAGATTTAAATTTTAAAATTTAAAGTTTAGGATTAAAGATTTAAATTTAAGTTAAAGGTTTATTTATAGAGGAGATTATCGTTTAAGTTTAAGGTTTAAAGGTTTAGGAAGGGTGGTTAAATTTAGTCAGATATTTAGAATAGATTTAATTAAAGATTAGTTAAAGGTTATAGTTAAGGATTCTGAATAAGGTTATTATAGTTTAGGTTTAGATATAGATAAGAGATAGGTTGGATTTAGGTTAGTTTATAGTTTAAATTAGGTTAGGTTAATTAGTTAAAGGTTAATTCATTAAGTTAGTTTAGATTGGATTTAATTGATTAAAGTTAAAGTTATAGTTAGGTGGATTAGATTAAGGATTTTAGTAAAATTTAATTAAAATATAGGTTAAAGTTTATAATTTAAAATTTAAGTGGTTAGATTTATTAAATTTAAAGATTAGATTGAATAGGTTTAGGTGGGATTTATAGTTTAAATTGGTATTAAGATTAGATTTAAGATTTAAATTAGATTTAATTATTAAGATTTAAGATTAAAGTTAGTGGATTAGGTCAGATTAGATTTTAAGTTAAGTTAAAGTTAAATTAGATTAAAGATTAGTTAGTTAGTTAAATTAGGTTAGTTAGATTTTTTTGGTTTAAATATTAAATTAGGTTTAGTTTAAATTAGTTAAAGTTTGGGTTGGGTTAAATTTTAGTTAGTTAGTTAGGGATTAAAGTTAAAGGTTTAGGTTTAGGGAGTTTAGTGGTTAGTTAGGTTTAGGTTTTTTTGGTTTAGGTTAGGTTATTTAAACTTTAGGTTTAGTTGGTTAGGAGTTAGGTTAGTTAGGGATTATAGTTTATTTTTAGGTTTATTAAGGTTATTAGTTTAGTTTAGGATTATTTTTTTATTATTAGTTAGGTTTAGGTTTTTAGGTTTAGGGATTTTTATTATTTTAAGTTTAGTTTATTTAGGTTATTAGTTTTTTATTTATAGTTTAGATTTTCTTTATTTATTTTAGGTTGTTTAGGTTTAGTTTAGTTTAGCTTAGGTTTAGTTTATGTTTTATTTTATTTTAATTTTATTTTATTTTGATTTAACTTTTTTTTTTATGTAGTTTAAGTTTAGTTTTTTAGCATTATATCGTTTAGGGTTAGTTAAGGGTTTAGGGTATTGGTTTTAGGGTCTACGGTTTAAGGTTTAGGTTTACAAGTTTTAGGGTTTACTATTTAGTTTAGGTTTTAGTATTTTAGGGTTTAGGGTTTAGGGTTTAGGGGGTTAGGTTTAGGGTTTAGGGTTTATTGTATAGGGTTAGTTTTAGGGTTTAGGGTTTAGGGTTTTGGGTTAGGGTTTTTATTTTATTTTATTTTTATTTTATTATTTAGGGTTTAAGGTTTAGGTTTATTTAGTTTATTTTAAATTTATTTTAGTCCAAGAGAAACTTAAATTATGGAGGTCAACATTAGAGTCTAAAGGTTTTCGTTAAAGATCTAAAATTGAATATATTAATAGTTTAGAAGTTCTAATGGTAGTGTTGTGATATTAGGTGAACAAGTCATTAATAAAATTCTTGATATTTAGGCTATTGTTCAAAATGATGGTGAAATAGATGGAATGTTATTAGTAGAACTTAAGTTAGATGGTTGAAGTGGAGGAATATATTGTGTGATAGTTATAAACTTAAGGAAAATTTTATAAGTTGGTGGTAAGACCTATAATGACTTATTAATGTATAAAAGAAAGCTAAGACTAAGTTAGTGTTAGAGATGAGGATGTTTTCAAGTGGATGAGTGGCTTTACTCTTAGAGATAAAATGCCAAATGAGTATGTTTTAAAACATCAGTGGTGATAAGATTAGAGAGTCACAGATGGTTTATTTTTGATTAGGAAGTAGATGCATTAGATTTATATGTTAAGAAAGGTAAGGTAAAATACTTAGCTAAGATGTATAAAATGACCAGTATTAATAAATGAGTTGATAATAAGACATAATGGAAAAGGATTTATGTAGGTTAGGGGCATAATATTTGTTGTTGTTGTTTAGCTTTATGTTTTAGTTTAGGTTTTTATTTTATTTTATTTTATTTTATTTATTTAGGTTTAGGTTTTTCTATTTATTTTTTTAATTTTACATTTAGTTTTTATTTTATTTAGGTTTCTTATCTTTAGTTTTATTTTATTTTTTAGAGTAGTTTAGGTTTTTATTTATTTTATTTTAGTTTAGTTTTTATTTTTTATATTATTTTATTTTTAGGTTTTCGTTTAGCATTAGATTTAGGTTTAGGTTTTAGTTTAGGTATTTATTTTATTTTATATTTTTATTTTATTTAGGTTTAGGTTTTTCTAATTATTTTGTTTTTTATTTTATTTATTGTAGGTTTATTTTTTTGGCTTTTATGGTTTAGGTTTTAGGGTTTAGGGTTGTAGGTTGTAGGTTTTAGGGTTTAAGGTTTAGGGTTTAGGGTTTAGGGTTTAGAGTTTTAGGGTTTAGTGTTTATGGTTAGGTTTTTTTTTAAATTTTTGATAAATTATGTAAACTCGTAGGTTTAGGTTTATTTAGTTTTTATTTTCTTTTATTTTATTTTAGGTATATTTTAGTTTATTTTAGGTTTAGTTTTTATTTTATTTAGGTTTTTGACTTTTTTCACTTTAGTTTAGTTTTTTATTTATTCTATTTTATTTTAGTTTTTATTTATTTTATTTTTTTTAGGTATAGGTTTAGGTTTAGGTTTAGATTTTAGTTTATGTTTTCATTTTTTTATTTTTAGTTTTTGGTTTAAGTTTATTTATTTATTTTACTTTTAAGTTTTATTTGGTTTAGGTTTAGGATTTTAGCTTTTTAGGTTTTAGGGTTTAGGTTTAGGGTTTAGGGTTAGTTTAGGGTTTAAGGTTTATGGTTTAGGGTGTATGTTTAGGGTTTAGTGTTTAAGGTTTAGAGTTTAGGGTTAAGGATTTAGGGTTTAGGGTTTAGGGTTTAAGTTTAGGGTTTTTAGGTTTTAGGGTTTAGGATTTAGAGTTTTTTTTTAAAAAAATTAAGTAAATTGTTAGGTTTAGGTTTATTTAGTGTATTTTCTATTTTTATTTATGTTTATTTTTTATTTAGCATTATTTATTTATTTTATGTTTTTTATTTTAGTTTAGGTTTTCCTTTTAATTTATTTTTTAGGTTTAAGTTTAGGTTTATGTTTATTTTTAGTTTAGTTTTATTTTTATTTTATTTTTTAGATTTAGTTTTATTTTTTTTTTTTTAGGTTTTAGGTTTAGGTTTTTATTTTATTTTTTTTAGGTTTAGGTTTTAGGTTTTTATTTTAGGTTTTATTTTTTAGTTTAGGTTTAGGTTTATTTTTAGTTTATTTTGTTTTATTGAGTTTAGGTTTAGGTTTAGGTTTAATTTCTTTTAGGTTTAGGTTTAGAGTTTTATTTATTTTAAGCTAGTTTTTATTAGTTTAGGTTTAGGTTTATTTTATTTTTATTTTAGATTTTTGTTTTTTTAGTTTAGGGTTTACATTTTATTTATAGGTTTTTGGATTAGGTTTAGATTTTATATATTTTACCTTTTATTTTATTTTTATTTTACATTTAGGTTTTATTTTATTTATGTTTTTTATTTTTAAGTTCATTTTATCTTTTAGTTTAGTTTTGGTTTTTATTTATTTTATATTAGTTTAGTTTTATTTTATTTTTAACCTTAGGTTTAGATTTATGTTTAGGTTTAGGTTTAGGTTTTAATTTAGGTATTGTTTTATTTTTGTTATTTTTTTATTTAGGTTTAGGTTTCTTTATTTAATTTATTTTTAGGTTTTATTTAGTTTAGGTTTAGGTATTTAGGTTTTTAGGGTTTATGGATTAGGGTTTAAGGTTTATGGTTTAGGCTTAGGGTTTGGGGTTTAGTGCTTAGGGTTTAGAGTTGTCAGTTTTATGGTTTAGCGTTTAGAGTTTAGGGTTTGGGTTTAGGATTTTAGGGTTTAGGGTTCAGGATTTAAGGTTTAGAGTTTTAAGGTTTAGGGTTTAGAGTTGTAGCATTTTAGGGTTTAGGGCTTAGGGTTCAATGTTTAGGTTTAAACTTTAGGTTTAGGTTTAGAGTTTAGTTTAGGTTATTTTAGGTTTAGGTTTAGTTAGTTTAGGGTTTAGGTTTAGGTTTAGGTTTGGGTTTTGGGTTTAGTTTGGTATAAGGTTTTGGGTTTAGTTTTAGTTTAGTTTAGTAGTGTTTAGATTTTTTTAGGGTTTAGGGTTTATGATTTATGGTTTAGGTTTTAGGTTTAGGATTTTTGGTTTTTTTTAACAGGGAACAAATTCAAAGTCAACATTTCTTATTTTTGATTTCATCAACCAAGTAACACCAAAATTTCTAAGGGATAAGTGACGACATAGATAAAAATGAGCATGCATAAAGAAAATCAAAAACCCAGGATAACTAGAAACATCTCTACTATGAAGACATAATTCCATAAGTAGCAGATCGGATAGGTCATTCTTCAATTTTAGTTTAGGTTAGGGAACCACCATCATATCTCGATCTCTCCTCTTAGGTATAACCTCCATCATTTTTTATTTGCTTTACCACCAATGCCTCTATTACCTCTTTGATAACTATTCGTAAGATCTTAGCAGGTTGGTGATCTTCTTGTTAGGTTATTCTTAAGGTTTAGCCTTAGGTTTAGGTTTATTAGGTTTTATGGTTTAGGTTTATTTTTTAATTTATATAGTTACTTTAGATTTAGGTTTGGGGTTTGGGGTTTGGGGCTTAGGTTTGGAGTTTAGGGTTTATGGTTTTTATGGTTTAAGGTTTAGGGTTGTAGGTTTAGGTTTAGGGTTTTTTTTTTAAATTAAGTATGTAGGTTTATGTTTATTTAGTTTATTTTAATTTATTTTATTTTATTTTATTTTTTTTTTTTATTTAGGTTTAATTTTTATTTTTATATACTTTAGTTTATTTATTTTAAATTTATTTATTTTATTTTAGGTTTTTTATTTTAGTTTATTTTAGGTTTAGGTTTATTTTTTAGTTTAGTTTTATTTTATTTTATTTTTAGATTTTGGTTTTATTTTTTTTACTTTAAGGTTTTAATTTAGGTTTTATTTTATTTATTTTTTTTAGTTTTAAGTTTTAGGTTACTTTTTTAGATCTAGGTTTTACTTTTTTTTTATTTAGGTTTTCATTTATTTTAGGTTTATTTATTTTTTTTATTTAGTTAGGTTTTAGGTTTATGTTTAGTTTATTTTAGGTTTGATTTTGGTTATATTTATTTTGGTTCAGTTTATTTTAGTTTAGGTTAAGGTTTACTTTATTTTGATTTTAGGTTTAGGTTTTTTTTTAGTTTAGGTTTTATTTTTTATTTATTTTTAGGTTTATTTTTTAGGTTTAGGTATTTATTTAGTTTTTATTATATCTTATTTTTGTTTATTTATTTTATTTAAGGTTTAGTATTTATTTTATTTAGGTTTTTCAATTTTTAGTTTAGTTTAGGTTTTTATTTATTTTATTTTAATTTAGTTTTTATTTTTTATTTTTTTTTTTTTTTGGTTTTTTGGTTTTAGTTTTATTTTATTTTATTATTTTATTTTATTTTGGTTTAGGTTTTATTTATTTATTTTACTTTTAGGTTTTATTTAGTTTAGGTTTTGGTTTTTAGCTTTTTAGGGTTTAGGGTTTAAGGTTTAGGGTTTAGGGTTACTTTAGGGTTTAGGGTTTAGCATTTAGGGTTTAAGGTTTAGGGTTTAGGTTTTTTTAGAAATATAGGAATTTTATTAAGGTTAGGTTTAGAGGGATAAACTCAAGAACTACTACTCAAAGCTACAAAAGCTAGAGAGTAAATTATAATCAAAACAAAAAAAGGAAAGGATAACATATATAAATTGATAAAAAGAAAAGCCTTTGAACCATCTTCATCATGCTCACGAGAATGAGAAGCATGCCTCCATTTAGAAGAAGCCGAAGAAAACATAGTTTACATCTAAAAGAAAGAGTTAACACAATTAAAGTGATACAAATAGTAAAAGTAGCAAGGTATGAGAGAATTATAGAGTGTGTGAGAGAACGGGCTGGTGTAAAATTAGGCGACATGAGCATCCAAACTTCCAATGAAGGGTTACATCACAAGTGTTACTTTAAATGATGCAAGAAATCATACCATCATAGACCACATAGGTTTGGAATAGCTTATTAGGAGGAATTATGGTCTTTAGTACGCATACCCAAAATATAGATACACTATAGAAAAGAAGTTTATATTTGAATTGTAAAGGAATGCCACCAATCTTATAAGATAAGTACCACAAAATAATGTCATAAAGCATGAGAATGTTCAACATCCCAGATCGGATGAAAATCTTGGCCACATCCACCATAATATTAATATGACCACAACAATAAATATGAATGTCAAGTAGAGGCATGAGTAAACACAAACCGTAGGTAAATCCAAAACAACAAGCCACAAATAATGGGGAGAAGTACACGATAATCATCAAAGAAAAGGCTAGGTAGAAACCAAAACATTATTCATTCAGAAAGACCCTTTAATAGTAAGACCATTTGATGAGCTTTGTCCATGTCAACATAGTAGGGGAGCCATTGGGATTTAGGTGTTACAATCACCTTGATAATAAGCATGATCACAGGATTGCACAAGTTTAGAAGATCCAAGGGAGAAATGAAACAATAGATAGCCCATGCCACAAAGGCCCAGATAATATGGTAATCCATACATCAAACAACAGAACAAGAAACCAGACACAAAATAGTAATAGCTAGGTTTAGAACATAAGAACAGAAAGACCATTTGGATAACCAAAATGGCAAAACAAATCTTGAAGACATAAGATAATGTAAGTTATCGTAATGAACTAAAATGAAAATAAAAAAAAAATAGATAATTATAATTGGGGAAAATTGAGAGCTAAGCAAATAACACCAGGAATGATAGCATGAGAGGGAGTCAAGAAACAAAACTAATCGTTAAACAATAGTGATGGCAAGCAAAAAAAAAACATTCTGTCTCTGCATGTTGGGAGGAGGGACATCACAAACCAACAGGTTAGTAAGTCAGGAGACACAAACCTAAAGAGTAGCTTAAAAAGAACCCAACATGAAACAGGATAACAAACAGCTAACCAACAATAGGGAGAACAAAGGCAAGAACCTCTAATACAGGATAACCATAAAATGATACAGGGAAATGCATCAGAAACCAATAGTTCCATAAGCAATAATCAGCCAGGTGGATATAGTAGTCCAAAATACCATTCAATTTATAAGCAAAACCCCAAGCATGGCCACCCAAACATATGTTAATAATCACCTTCATAATAGTATGATCTTTATAATTGAGTCTACAAGATCCAGAGGAATGTAAAGGCGAGAAAGACCCATACCTCAAAGTAGATAATCTAACCACACATAAACAAAAGAGCACAAGAGTGAAACCAACCATAATAGTTAGCTGTTTAGGTACAAAATAAACCATGACTAGCAAAAATAGTAGAACAAATATTAGGATAGAGATTAATATAGGCGTACATTTTGCATTGAAAGGAGAATAAATTAGCATTAAATCCTTCAAATCAGGAGAAATAGATTAGCAATGATTAGTAGAGACAGAAAGAAGGGCAAAAAATAATCCCAATGCAAAGAGACAAACAAGCATTTAGTCTTATAGGAATGGCAACATAAACAATCTTTAAGTTAGGAAAAGGTCATCACAACCAAGCATATTGGGAAATAGGTAACCATTAGGGAAATAGTTTAATACCCAATAAGTAGTAGACAATTAAAATAGGAGGCTATAGAGGTAAGAGCCTCCAAAATAGGAAATCCAGGTAATAGTTTCAGTAAAATGCATTAGAAAAAACCAAGTAGCAACAGAAACTAAAAAAAGGATTGAAATAAATATGTTAGGTAAACCATTAACAGATCAAAAATATAAAATTGAGATTAATTTTTGATATGGGGTAATCCAGTATTGTCCAAATTAACTAATCCACACAAGTGTTTAGGAAGATTAAGCTAATCAAAGAAAGTTATATTTTCTAATGCAGTTAGCGATAATCGACATGCATTATCTTCATGCCAAACATGAGTGATTTTGAAACAAACTTGAGATATAAGAGCTCTAGTGTGATTAGGTTATAAATTTATTACCCACCGGTGGAGGTTAACATAATTAAAGAGAATCCACCTCAATCCAGATGTTAAGCTATCCATTTTGTAAACAAATCTCAATAGCTTTGTTTATTAATTTAAAGATAAGAACATAGTAAGAGGATAGGCAAAGCATAAGTAATAATACCTTTAAAGTTTTGAAAATGCCATCACAACCAAAGCATTTTGAGAAAGCAGATCGATATTAATTTTGATAATATTTTTATGAGGCTTTATCCAATAGACAATCTTATCTTATTTACAAATAGGATAATCAGGCAAGCTAAGACCAGGTTTGTAGGCCACAAATTTATAGCCTTTAAATTGAGTGTTGGTAATTAAACTTACATTAAATAAAGCACAAATTTAATCTTTAATTCTAACAATAATCCTTTTATGATTCATAGGAATCCCACGATGTTTAGCATCATTTCTATCCATCCATATGAACCATAAAAGAGTGATGGCAGTTATCACTTTAATGTGACCTTTTATAGTTCTTTAAAAATAAACATTAAGAAATTGATATAAGGATAAAGAGCCATTGAATTGGTCAATATTAAAAAGATCATCATACCAAACCCAAAGTTTAGAGGAAATAGCTCCATTAACAAAGACATGGTTCATAGTCTCAATGTGAAAATAGCATTGCATTTTGAAGGTAAATAAAGCCTTTACACCACATTAAGGAATAGGTTGAAATTTTTCAAAATTTCAAGTAAGAATAGATTAAGAAATTGGGATAATGTTATTCTAAAGTTTAAAAAACACGTTAGAGAAATCATGAGCTTCTCTAATATGAATCCAGACATCTTTAATGTTTAAATCACCATTTTGAGACAACTTAAAGAGAATTTGATCAGGATGGTTAGAAATGATAAGGATGTTAGTAAACTTATGTAAAAGAGAGGTAAGAATACAATTTAGCAATAAAGAGTTAACTTTAATAGCAACAGTGGAGTGAGTAGATAATAAATCATCAATAGAGTTTAGTCATTGTCTTGCCAAAAGAAGATCTAGAGTTGACCCCAGAAATAAGTTGATTATTTGATGGAACAAAGTCTTTTCCATACATTAGAGTCACCTACCTTGTATCATTCCATTTAGTTTAATTAGTTTAGGTTTTAGTTTAGTTTAGTTTATTTAAGTTTAGTTTATTTTAGGTTTAGTTTATTTTAGGTTTAGTTTAGGTTTAGTTTAGGTTTAGTTTAGTTTAGTTTAGTTTAGTTTATGTTTTATTTTAGGTTTATGTTTAGTTTAGTTTAGTTTATTTAGGTTTTAGTTTTGGTATATTTTAGTTTAGTTTAGTTTAGGTTTAGGTTTAGGTTTTGGTTTAATTTTTTTAGTTTAGTTTAGTACAGGTTTAGGTTTAGTTTAGGTTTAGGTTTAGTTTGTTTAGGTTTTAGGTTTAGGTTTAGTTTAGGTTTATGTTTAGTTGAGTTTAGTTTAGGTTTATATTTAGTTTAGTTTAGTTTAGTTTAGTTTATGTTTTTAAGTTTAGGTTTATTTAGTTTATGTTTAGTTTAGTTTAGGTTAAGTTTAGGTTTAGGTTTAGGTTTAGGTTTAGGTTTAGGTTTAGTTTAGTTTATTTTAGGTTTAGGTTTAGGTTTAGTTTAGTTTAGTTTATTTTAGTTTAGTTTTTAGTTTAGGTTTAGGTTTAGTTTATTTAGTTTAGTTTTAAGTTTTAGTTTAGGTTTATTTAGTTTAGGTTTAGCTTAGTTTATTTAGTTTAGTTTATGGTTAGGGTTTAGTTTAAGTTTTTATTTTAGGTTTTAGGTTTAGTTTAGTTTAGTTTTGTTTAGGTTTAGTTTAGGGTTTAGGTTTAGGTTTAGTTTAGTTTTAGTTTTTTAGGGTTTAGGGTTTAGGGTTTTATGGTTTAGGGTTTAGGGTTTAGGGTTTAGGGTATAGGGTTTAGGGTTTATGTTTTAGATTTATGGTTCAGGTTTTAGTTTAGAGTTTAGAAGTTTTTGGTTTTTTTAATAGAGAACAAATTCATCTTCAACATTTCTTCTTTTTGAATTCATCAACAAAAGTAACACACCAAGTATTTTTAGACATAAGTGATGACATAAATAAAAAATGAGCACGCATTAAGCAAACAAAAAACCCTACATAACTAGAACCATCTCTACTGTAAAGACACAGTTCCATAAGTTGCAGGTCTAATCGGCCATTCTTCAATGTCTCCAGTTCCCATCAGAACCACCCCAACCTTTCGATTAGTAGTATCCACAATCATATCCCTGATCTTTCCCTTTGTCGCTCCTCCCACTTCCATTACCACCACATATCTGACCACCACCTTCATATCCATCGGCTCCTCCAGATCCCCCACCACCACTATGATAAGCTTGCCTTCACCTCACAGATCTAGGCAGTCCATCAGTTCTTTAGGGTTTAGTTTAGGTTTTGTTTAGTTTATTAGGTTTTAGGGTTTAGGTTTATTTTCTAGTTTATTTAGATACTTTAGGTTTATGTATAGGGTTTGGGGTTTAGGGTTTTATGTTTTATCCTTTAGTGTTTAGGGTTTAGGGTTAAGGTTTAGGTTTTAGTGCTTAGGCTTTATAGTTTAGAGTTAGTTTAGGGTTTAGAGTTCAAGGTTTAGGGTTTATGGTTTAGGGTTTAGGATTTAGGTTTTTAGGGTTTAGGGTTTAGGGTTTAGGGTTTAGGATTTAGGATTTAGGATTTTAGAGTTTAGGGTTTAGGTTTAGGGTTTTAAGGTTTAGGGTTTAGGGTTGTAGATTTATGGTTTAGGATTTATGGTTAGTTTGTTTAGGATTTATGGTTAAGGTTTTTATTTTTTATTTATTTTTTATTTCTTTATTTTTTATTTTTAAATTAAGTAAATTGGTAGGTTTAGGTTTATTTGGTTTATTTAGTTTATTTTATATTTATTTTAATTTATTTTATTTTTATTTTTATTTATGTTTATTTTTGTTTTTATTTAGTTTAGTTTATTTATTTGATGTTTATTTATTTTAGTTTATTTTTTAGGTTTAGGTTTAGGTTTATGTACATTTTTTAGTTTAGTTTTATTTTATTTTATTTTTTAGGTTTCAGCTTTATTTTAAATTTTTAGGTTTAGGTTTAAGTTTTTATTTTATTTTTTTAGGTTTAAGTTTTAGGTTTTTACTTTAGGTTTATTTTTAGATTTTATTTATTAGTTTAGGTTTATGTTTATTTTTAGTTTATTTTATTTTATTTAGTTTAGGTTTAGGTTTAGGTTTAGGTTTAGGTTTAGGTTTTATTTATTTTATTTTAGTTTATTTTAGTTTAATTTTAGGTTTATTTTATTTTTATTTTAGGTTTAGGTTTTTTTTTAGTTTAGGGTTTAGGTTTTTTTATTTTAGGTTTTTTTTTAGGTTTTTTTTTAGGTTTATGTTTTTATTTAGTTTTTTATTTTATTTTATTTTAGGTTTATTTTATTTTTATTTTAGGTTTGATTTTTATTTTATTTAGGTTTTTTTAGTTTAGTTAAAGTTTTTATTTATTTTATTATAGTTTAGTTTTTATTTTTTTATTTTTTTTAGGTTTAGGTTTAGGTTTTAGTTTTAATTTACTATATTATTTTTATTTTATTTTGTTTAAGTTTTTATTTATCTTGTTTTTATGTTTTATTTAGTTTAGGTTTAGCTTTTTAGCTTTTTAGGGTTTAGGGTTAGTTTAGGGTTTAGGAGTTTTTTTAGGAAAATTAGGGGAATTTTATTTCCTAGAGAAAAAGTACAAAGTCCTTAGAGGGGTAAATCTCTAAACTAATGTTCAAACAACTATAATAAGTCCTAAAGAGATAAACCCCTAACTATTACAATAATCTAAGAAAAAATAAAAATAGAAATAAAACAAATCACAACAATAAGGATCCATGTGTATGCAACATCCACTAGGTCCTTTTGATACCGACAAGATCCACGCAAGATTCTCCCAACCAATAAAAGAAATCTACAACATTCTACAATTAAGCAAACATAAAGAGTAGATAAAAAGAAAAGAGCAAAGTAAAGAAAAGGCTCAGCTCAATTACAATCTTCTTAGGAGCAACACTATGTAAGCATCCAAACTTTAAGGTTACAATTACATATAGTGCTACTTAAAAAGAATAGAAAGGGAAACATCAAGGACATCATTTCTAGCATACCACTTGTAGCCTATCATCCCAAGTCCATCATCCTACAAGGCTGCAAACTCCTCCAAGCAGTAGACATAATAACCAACCATAAAGCCTCGAAAATAAATATGCCCAATAAGGCAGAAAATCAACCAACCATCATAGACAACAACAGTACAGTAGAAACACCACCAAAGCCATGACCAAAGAGGAATAGTAACATCAAAGGGAGTAAGCATCATGACCTTAACAACACAAACTAGAAAAAACCAAGACCAAAAACAAGAAACACAAGAGCTCATGTCCTCCATAAGAAAATAAGAAAGGCAGCAAGGTTGTCACCCAAACTAGAAAAAGGGAAGCAGTAGCAACTAAGAGAGGAGAACCATGGCGAGAACAAAAGACATGTCACCAATAGAGCAGAAAGAAAGGCCAAAATAATAGCCGATCCAAACCAACAGCTAGCCAACATAGCCTCTAGCCAACCATACGTAGAAAATCAAATCATGAAAGACCAACAACATCCATCATGCAAAAACCACCTAAGACAACCAGGAAAATGGTAGAAGAAAATAACAACATCCACCAAACCCAACCAAAGTAGTAGAAATTTTGATCTAGGTGAGGTGAATAGCCAGCCAAAAATAAAATGGAGCAAAGACCAGTAAGATCGACTAAAAGCCATCCATCGGAAGCAAGGCAGGAACACCACCAAAGCCAACATTAAAAAAGAGCAAAAATATTAATGAGCACAAGCATCATAACCATAGCCAAGTTAGGCACCAATACACCAAACCAAGTCACCAGATCCCAAGGAAAAATAACAGCCACTAAATAACCATCAACCAACAAACCAAAAAACAACAAAAACAAAAGTAGCTATAGCCAAGAGAGGAAGACCATTATGTGAAGAGGCCAAAACCACAACCAAAAGAAACAAATCCAAACCAGCAAAACTAACCACCAAAACCCAATCCACAAAAATGAAGAAATAATAGCAACAAATAACCTCCACCTTGCCAAATCAATCCAAAATTAGACCACCAACACCCTCGATCGCCATCAATGGATAAACTGCCAACAAATACCCACCTAGCCACCACCATAGTAGAAAATCCAACTCGGTTAAGGAAGCAAAGTGATATGTCCATAATAATAGGAAAAGCCACCAAATGAAGGTAAAACAAAAACAACCAAGCAACAATAATCATCCAACAAACATCATCCACCGGAAAAAAACAAAACAACCTAGAAAAAAAATAGGAACCACCAGCCAACCTAAAAGAGTCAAAAACAAAACCATAGGTGAAAATAAGAAATACCAAAGAAGGTTTAACAAAAACCAAAAGTCATCAAAACCAATAAAAACCAAGAAAATTATAAACGAGATAAGGTAATCTATTATCGATTAAAACCTTAAAGTTTAGACAAATTTTGATTGTCAAATAAAGTGAAATCAGTTAAGTTTAAAGTAGTCAAGAAATCAGCACAAGCATTACCTTCAAAGGATATGGAAATTTTATAACAAACTTGAGAAAAAAATTTTTTAGTATGATTAAGAAGAAAAATAAATCATTTCTGTTATATTAGAGTTTAGCATGTCAAAAGCAACATCAACTCAATCCGGATGTTGAGGAAACCTTTATTCAAATAAATTTCAATAGCTTTATTGGATCCATAAGCTCAACATAGATATGTAGGCTTTGAAAGGATAGGCAAAACACAAATGAGTACCTTTAGAATTCTAAGAATACCACCACAACCATATTTATTCAAGCAATAGAACCATCGTATTCACTTTAATCAAATTTTCTTTGGGTTTGATCTGGATAATCTAGCTCTTTTATAAGAGTCAACATCGAGAATGATACCCAATTTTTTAGCCACAAATTTATAACTATAAAATGAATGTTACTAATAAGATTGGCATTAAATAGCTTGAATTTTTCTTTGGTTCTAGCTAGGATCCTTTTATGGCTCATAGGAAGACTACAATATTTAGCAACATTTCTATATATCCATATGAATCAGATAAGGATAATAGCAACTAGAACATTGATATGACCTTTCATAGTTTTTTGGAAATAGACTTGAAGAGGTTGATATATGGAAAGAGATCCATGAAAGTAGTTGGTACTAAATTAATCATCTTACTATAACCATAATTTAGAAGCAATAGCACCATTGACAAAAACATGATTAACATTTTCAATATGAAAGCAACAATAACACTTTGAAGGCAAATAAAACCCTTTATTCCATAGCAAAATTTCCATAAGAGTATAGTTATTCAAAATCCTCCAAGCTAAAACCAAATAAGAAAAGGGAATGATATTGTTCCAAAGTTTAATGAAAACATTAGAGGAGTTCTGTCTCTAATAAAATTCCAAACCTCTTTAAGAACAAAATCACCATTGTAAGAAAGCTTAAAGAGAATTTTTGTTAGAGAAAATAAGGATATTTCTAAAGTTATCTAAAAGAGATAGGGATATAATTCTCAAGTTTATTTTCATTCCAAGTGTTTTATGCTAGAAAGAGTTAACTTTGATAGCTTTGAGAGTGGGTAGATAAAAATAAGTCAAACATTATTGATCCAATTGTCTTGCCAAAAGAAAGAAGAAATGGAATGAATACCCAACATATTAAGGGTTCAACAACCCATTTAATGGAGCAAAACCTTTCCAAACGGAGTTAACAAATTTATAAGCACGATAAGAGGGTGTTTACCTTGGAAATATTTTTCATCATAAAATTAGCCCAAAGGCTATCATTCTTTCTAAAATTCCACTAGAGCTTATGAGAGAAGGCATTTATAGCTTCATGAATCGTTTGCAACTGAGACCACCTTCACCCAAGGACCACAACATTTATTCCGGGAAGTCCAATGCATTCTTTTAGTAGAATTATTGGATCCCAAAAAATTTATTAAGCAAGTGATCAATTCGATAAGAGTAGCATTAGTGGGGATAAATTTGAATCAAATAAAGGCATTGAATTGAGAGTGCTTTTAAGAATAGTGAGCCTACCACCAAAGGAAAGTAAATGAAATTCTAAATAAATTTTATTTAAATATTTTGAATTAACTCAAAAGAGATGGGATCATTTGGACATTTAAAAGAGAAGCACCCAAGTACTTAAGAGGAAGGTGTTGATGTTTAAAGTTAGTGATATGGAGGATTTGATTAATTTTATTATTGGAGATGCTTGAAGAAGTAATAAAATAGCTTTTATTATCATTGATAGATATACCACTTTCTCTACCAAATTTATTTAAAAAAATCTTGAGATTCTTGATATAATGAATAGAAGCATTGCAGAAAATAATGAAATCATCTGCAAAGCTTAAATGAGAAACAGGAAGACCACCAAGAGTTTTGTAATACATACTAGGATTGTTTAAGAATAGGTCATTGATTCTCTTAGATAAGTACTCAACAACAATAATAAATAAGGTAGGAATTAGAGGATCCCTTTATCAAAGGCCATGGGAAGAAAGAAGCACAAGGCTTCCCCATTAACCAAATTGAAAACTAGGCATTATTAATACAATTTTAATAAGAAGATAAATTTATCAAAAACCAAATAAATTCAGAATATGGATAAGGAAATCCCAAAAGATATTGTCAAAAGCTTTGGTAATATCTAATTTGAACAGAATATTGCCACCTCTAGTCTTAGCATCTAAATTATGAATTAATTTTTGAGCAAGAAGAATAATAGAAATAGATCTACCTCTAATAAAACTAGTTTAGTTTATAAAGATAATCCTATGAAGTAAAGGACTGAGCCTATTGGTTAGAATTTTGGAAATTAGCATATTGAAGAAAGTGCAAAGACTAATAGGTCTAACATCACTCCAATAGTCGATTATCTTTCTTAGGTATGAGAATAATAGAAGTGCAGAAAATATCTAGGAAAAGGATTACCATTAAAAAAATCAACCACAACCTCAACCAAAACATTTTTTAATAATAAACCATTTTTTGAAAAATTGGGTAGTGAAACCCTCTGGACTAGCAACAGAATCTATGTTCATGCTATTAAGAACTTTAAAATTTCCTCTTCATTAGGTACAATAGTAAGCAAATCATTATCATTATTGTTTATAATAGAAGGAATCAAGTGCGATTTAGAAATAACAACTCTTATTAAGCATATTTCTAATGTAATTAATGGTGGAATCCTTAATATCATTATTCTCCATAATCAAATCTCCATTATCATCTTTAATTTTTTTGAATATTATTTAAAGCTTTCTTTTTATTAACTAAAGCATGGAAATATCTAGTATTTCTATCACCATCTGCAATATGTTTGCTAGTAGCTTTTCAGCGCCAATAAGCCTCTTCCATATTTTGAAAATTAATAAGTTTATCTTTCACCTCAATCAAGTCCTTAATCTTAGTAGGATCAGACATGATAGAGACTTCAAGATCACAAATCAATTTTTCTATTTCTTTGATATTAAAAAAGGTTTTAAACAATGCTTCACAAACCCAGTTTTGTTTAAGTCTTTTAAACCAAAATTCTATTCATCCCCAAATTGTCAAGATGTAAGGGAGCTTTCCAATTGTTAGCCAACATTAAAGAAATCAATATCTGAATCCACATGTTTGAAATCTAAAATGAGAGAAATTTTTTAATCTATTAGAGTTATCTTTAATAGAAACCAAAAGAGAGCATGATCGATATAAGGTTCCTTAAATGATTGAGAAGTAATAGGTCATTGAGTAATCCAATGAGTATTAAAAGAATCGTCCAACCTTTGCCAAAGGCTAGAGTTTTGCCAAGTAAAATTTGAACCCTTAAAGCCAATATCAATCAAATTGCAATCAAGGATCATATTGGAAAATTCTTCCATGGAATGAATATTAGGAGCAACCCTTCATTTGAAGAGAATAAAATAGTGTTGAAATGCCTACCAACAAACCAAGGTTTATTGACAAGGTAGCAAAATTCTTTAAAAAGAAGATTTCTACCGGATCTATTACAAGATGCATAGACAAAAGAGCCCAAAACACAATATTCACCATAAGATATTTGAGCATTAACTTGTTGAAAATCATCAAGAATAGAAGCCTCCACAAAATTATTCCAAAAAACACCAAATTTTATTACTAACATTAGAAAAATTTATTGAAACATCATTATAACATGTTTAATTTTGTTTGCATGAATAAGAGGCTCCAAAATAATAAGTAAAGAAATATTATGAATAGAAAGGTTTCTAATATAGTTATGAATAGAGGGTACGATCCTCTAACATTCCAAAAGAAAATTAAACATAAGTAAAAAAGGGTTAAGAAAAGTTAATTAAGAGAGAGAGAGAGGGATAGATCTAGTGTTTTTGGACAATTTGGGAGGGAAGTTTTAACATTTTTTTTCTTTTTTAACACTTGGAAACCATTTCCTTTCTCATAGAATCATCATCCAGAAGGATTTAGCAACATTTGTAGATTTAGTGGAAGTCTCTTGAATAGAAGTGAGTTCTCCTTCTTCCAAGCCATTAGAATTTATTAAAGGCAAATGAGCATCGGGTATTCAAGAGGAGAAAATAGATTTATTAAGAAGGAAAGTGTGAACATCAAGCCTTCTTCTTCAATACAAATTATTAGACAAAACCAAATCTTTTGAGAATTTAAATCATCGAACTAAAGTAAAGTCGGGTTTTCAAAGGAATATCATGAGAAACCAAAACCATATTCTCCATTGAATTAGAATGATGCATAACATTGATATCCTCATTAATATTTTCAATTAAAGCTTTATTTTCATCAATCAAAATTGGTAAGGATGCGAGGATTGACTCAGAGGAAAAAGAATCATCATCCAAAAGTTTAGAGAAATTATTATTTTCCACATTAGAAACCTTCAATTGCATAGAAGAAATAAGTGGTAAAATAAGCTTATTAGGAACATTCAATGAATCCATTTTTTAAATTAACTTTTGATATTTAACATTGGTTGGCTAATTAAGGAATAATAGTTTCCTTAATAGAATTTTCTTTTTTAGGTGAGGATGCAGAATGAAACATTCAATTATCATGCGTGGAATTTACATGAGAATAAAAAAAAATTGTGAAATTTTAAAATCAACTTTCTACATATAATAATTTTAAGATCCCAAGATTTCTTTGGGGTGTTTCTTAGTAATGTCTAATTCAACAAGGATTCTAGCACAAAGGTTGAGATTTCATAGTTGTACGATCAATTTATTGTGACCAAATAAAGCACCCATAATAAAAGGAATTGATGATTAATGAAATGAATTCATATTGGGAAGAGAAATCCAAACGAAATGATTGGGATTCTTCCCTAATATCAAATAGTGGAATCCATTTTAACCTCATTTGGCAATTGAAAGCAAAATAAGAATGATGAGTAAAAACATGTGAGTAATCCAAATCATTCATTAACGAATCAAAATGTGTGAGGATCAATTAAACCAATCATAAAAGCAAAAGTTTTGACTATTATGAAAGAAGAGCGAATGTTTTCTAACTATGAAGAGTAAACTTTCCAACCAAAGTAAATTCAAGCGGCAATAAGCTTTTCCACAATCGGATTAAAGAGCGTAACCATAGGCATGCCTCAAGAAGTCAAAACAAGTTAGGACTCACTGTATCCTTACCAGTAAGGATGTCTTTGATTGATTTTGAAGTAGTCAAAGCTAAGGTAGTTGATGTACTAGTAGTATCCATTGGATCCGTAGGTTTCCCCCATGGAATCATCAGGGAAGATGCCAATCCACGATGTCACTCCAAGTAAAACATAAAAGCTACCAGCAGCCATCGATTCTAAAAGGAATCCAGTGAGAATCACACTAAACAGCCATCAAGTGGTGGCCAAAGTAGAAAATGAGAGGGAAAAGGAGAATCTAGCAGAGCTTCAGGCGGAGGGTGGGTTTAAGTTAAGGTTTTGTATTTTTAGTTTAGTTTATTTTTTATTTTTTTTATTTTAGTTTATTTTATAAGTTTAGGGTTTTAGGTTTTTATTTTAGTTTAGTTTATTTAGTTTATTTTAGGTTTATTTTATTTAAGTTTAGGGTTTAGGTTTAGGTTTAGGGTTTGGGGTTTTAGGGTTAGGTTTAGGGTTTAGTTTAGTTTAGGTTTTAGGTTTTAGGGTTTTGGGTTTAGTGTTTAGGGTTTTAGGGATTAGGGTTTAGGGTTTAGGGTATAGGGTTTAGAGTTTAGGGTTTTTAGGGTTTAGATTTTAGGTTTAGGGTTCAGACTTTAGTCTAGGGTTTAGGGTTTTTGGTTTTACTTTTTAACTAAGAATAAATTCATATTCAACATTTCTTCTTTTTGATTTCATCAACCAAGTAACACGTTGTTGACCTCACATTTGGAGTGAGTTCTCAACCTCCTCTTCTTATACCTTGCAACCTTCTAGACACTATTATTTTCTTAAACATAAGACACTTCTCGAGATTATGTGAACACATAACCTAAGCCTAGATACTTAGAAGGGTTAATCATAAGATTAGGCCATGCCTTATGGACTTAGGAAAATCACCAACCCTATAGCCTAAACCCAATCCATGTACACCTTCTTAAATTCAATTGAAATCCAAATTTCCAACCAAACCTCAAACTCAATTTCAAATCCAAATCCAAGTCCAAACTCAATTCCAAATGATTGAAACCCAAGATCAAATCCAAACTTGAAATCCTTCATAAGCCCTTTAATCAACCTTCATGAACATAGCCAATATTCCATCCAATTCAATCCAAACTCAATTGATTTTCTTATAAATCAATTACACCTTCAATTATCTTCATAAATATAAATCAAATATAAATTTAAATAGCCAAAACCAAATCCAAAATCAAATCAAAACCAATTTAAACCTTTAAGCCATTTCCTTGAACTTGGCCAAAACCCATCTAAATCAAGCCAAAATCAATGGATTTTCTCTTGAATCAATCATTCCTTCAATCACCTATCTAAATATAAATAAAACCAACAATCATTCAGTCAAAACAAAATTAACCCAAGTCAAACACAACCTATCCCATTTGATGTGAAACATTCAAATGAACCAAAACTCATTTGAATCCAAAAAATTTGCAATTGAATTTATATATCAATCTCAAATCTATATATAAACTCAAATAAATCAAGCCAATTAAATCCAATTGGTTCACTAGACCCAAAGTGGCCAATTTGACTTACATGACCCAAAATCCAATTCAATCCAAATCAAAGTGAATTAAGCCAATCCAAAGTTCATGTCATGATTGTTGATCACCTAGGATGATCAATTGATATAAATTGGGTCAAACCAAGTCAACCTAATATGTTGACCAAGTCAACCCTTTAGCTATATGAACCCAAACTAGCCAAATTGCAACTAAGCCAAATCCATTGAAAACCAATGATTCAAATCAACCAAAATCAACATTTAAACTTGACTTGACCTTCAATTGAGCCAAACCTAGCACAATTGGCCCTCTTGACAAAGTTGACCCAAATTGACATAAAGGGGTCAAATTAGACTAAACCAAATTAAATCCAATTTAAATCAAACCAAAAGCATACAATCCTCTCCAAATAGTCATATGAACTTGACATAACCCTTGGTTTGACCTAATTTGACCAATTGGTTAACTAACCCATTTTTACACAAATGGGTCAAATTGTCCAAACCTAACAAATGAACTCCAAATGACATGAAATTTGGTCCAACTCACTTTTGACTCATTTCAAGTCTACTAAAATCAAATTCAATGCTAATGATCACTCTATCCTTAGGCTAACTGTATCATATAAGACAAAACACCTATGTAAATGATCATTTCTCTTCTTTGGCCACTTGTCACTCATCAATTGTTCCAACTAGGCTCCAAGGACATTGTCCAACCTAAAGAGTGTTGGGTCACTATGACTCATGGGAAAATCACCTCCCTCCCCATTGGAACACTTGGCATGAAGGACCTCCACTTCTCTTTGCTAGGACCCACTTGTCCTTCATAACAACCACCTCCCATGCTTGGCAACCAAAGCCACTAGGAGAATCCTAACCACCCCAAGCCAAGGACACCCACTTGGAGCCAAAATCACATGAATGGTGATTTTGGACATTGCAAGGAGACAAAAATAGAGAGGCAAAACTCTTCCTCACACACTCATTTCACTCTCTTAGAGCTTCAAACCAACCATCATTTCCACTTGGTTTTGGGCAAAATCCATCAAAATCAAGTGGATTAGTGAGGCGTGGCCATTGGTGGATACATTATTTTGAAGTGAAGCAAGAACACATTTAAAGCTTCTTCTTTTTACACTTAGAGCCTTCGGATCATCACCCGCCATAAAATCATCCTCGGTGAGTAATTTTCAAGAACCATAACTAGCCTGGTTCTTTTGTTTTGTCAATTTTTTCTTGATTTTAGAAATTTTCTTTAGATTACCCATGCATTTTTTTTATTTTACATCATCCCCACACATTTTGAGTGATTTCAGTGAAGATTGCCAAAAAATCAAGCCTAAAATGAAGTTTTGCATTCAATTTTTCATAAGAATCATAAAAATCTTGCAAATAGTGTTCCTTCGCTCTTCCACCGGTTCACCAGCCATCTAATCTTCTATTCGGAGATAGGCAACTTAGATCATATGGATCGTGACTCGATTATCGCATTACTCTAATCAATTTGGATATCGATCCGTGATAGGATCGGTCAATTTATGCATCCTTGTTGCATTTGCTCATCTGCGATGTGGCAATACCACGACCCACTCACATGCCATGTGGCAGTGGTCGTCAATTGCAAGTGATTGGGTTATGTAAGATATTAGGATTTTCTTCTTTTAAAATTAACTTTAAAACACATGAAAATTCAAAATTTAAAAAATAAAATACTTAACTAAAATTGCAAATAATGGCATTGGATTTTCTTTTAAGAGAATCCAATGAATCCAAAAGCCCCAAATTTACTAAATATTTTGAGCTTAATTTAGGAAAATCAAATTTCATTAATTAAACCAAAAGACATAGATTGATTTGAATTTTAGAGATTAAAAGTGAGCTTAAAATCTACCTACCATACAAATTTCAAGTTAAAAGGATTTCTGGATTGGGAGATATTGCATTCTAAAGTTCAAATAGTTAAAATAAATTAATGGGAAAATTAGTTAAAATTTTGGAAAATTATATGAAATCATAAAAAAAAATCATTAAAATATAGTATTTATTGTTTTGAAGGTATTTGGAGAGATTCAATTAAAATTGATCCCAATTAATTTTAAAGTAATTAAGGCTTAATTTAAGTTTAATTAAAACTTAATTAGCTTACTCTAATTACCTAAGTAATTAATCCCAAACTTTTGAGGTTGATTAATGGGATGACCTGCCTCCCATAATTTTCTTGGGATTTATTGCTTGGTTAATTAGGAAAATTTGTTATCTTAACCTTAATTACTTTCCTAATTAATAATCTAAATAGTAAGGAAATCATTAATTAAGCTTGTTAATCATTGTGAAATAGTGAATGGGCATGGGGGAGATTGGGACCTCTTTCCCAATCTTTTCTAAGTCCATTTCACTTGAATGGAAAATTAATTAAGATTAATTGATGGTTTAATTCATTAATTAAAATTAATTAATCAATTTGAAACTATAATCACATGGAATCTTAATTAATCAATTCATGGGTAGATCTTTAGGTGTTCAATAACCTAAAGACATTTAAGGAAATTATGGTTAACCCATGTGGGAAAACCATGAAAGTACTTAATTAAGTTTCTTCTTAATTAATCACTAATTGTGATTGGATTAGGCCTTTTCATTTCTTAGGTTCATTGTTGATTTAATTTCCAATGTATGTACATATCATGTAGGCTCATAATTACTTGTTAATTAAATTAAGGCAACATAGGTAAGGTTAATTAATGGATTTAATGCATAAGACAACCTAATTAACCCATAAAACTTAATTACTTTTCATTAAACCAAATTAAATCATAACATGGGAATGGGTTAGGATTAGCAAACTTTCCTCATTTATTCAAACCAAATGAAATATGAAATTGAAAGTGATAATTAAAAGCCTTGGTTTTCTTTAAATTCTTTTATTTTATTTTATTGTACTTAGAATTAATTTAATTTGAATGAAATCACATGTTTATGCTCATTCATTCTTTCCAATCATGTTAAATGTTGTATGTCATTTGAAATCATACATTCATCTTTTCAAAATTAATTAAATCAAATGGTTTTCCTTTATGTCAAACTTGCATGTGTTGATTTAATTTATAATATGTGTATTTATTATCACTATTAAATCAAAATATTTTAAAGCTTATAAATGAATGGTTACATATGCTATGAATGCTAGTTATAAATACATAAGAGATGTATGTGATTATAGCTTAAATGTATGAAGTGAAGCTCCTTTCCTTTTATTCATGTATTGATTTATGTAAGTGAGAATGTTAATGGGTATATAGTCGACATCCAGAATACAAGGCTTTAGTTAGCAAGGAGGTCATTTGATCACCTCACTTACTTGGTTTAATAATGGCACGTACTCCATTTGATTTTATTCTTATGTATTTTAATATTAAAATTTAGATGAGGCTTTAATTAATATACATAAATGATTCAGTCAAATTAAATATCATTTTTTGCATGATTTTCATTCTCCAAATTATGATATATGTGTATGTACTTAAGAAAAGTGGTATAGTCGGACATCTTGGGAATATGAGGCTTTAGCTAGCCTAAGGAGGTCATTTGATTACCTCACTTCCCTAGTTTGACAAAGGCACGTACATGGTTAGGTATTTTATGCATACATATGTGTGTTTAATTATAGAATGGTAATCCTTCCTTTTTATTAAAAATACATGCATTTTCAATTGTTCAAGTGATTGAATTAATTGATCGTGTGATTTGGAGCTTCTTTCTTATGTTCATGCATGTAAATTTACATATGGTTTGAATTTAATGGTATATATCAGACATCCAAGAATATGAGGCTTTAGCTAGCCCCAAGGAAGACCCATCATGCCTTAGAGTTCTTATTAGGTGATTAGGTCCATTATCTAATAATTTCTATCTTTCTAGATAGTGCATCTTTTTCTAATGTCATACTCGATCATTTCAATAAGTACCCTAAGATCCGTGGTGTCCCACATCTCAAAATAAACACCATAGATTTTTTCGACTCCACTGGGAGGTTCTCTCTCCATCTCTAGTAGCTTATTGTCTCCAAACATTGGACTTGTATTTTATATGGGTCCTAGACTATCTTTCTTTTCATTGGCACTTAGCCTATTTCATCCTTAGGTTGAGATGCTCCTTTAGATTTTAAGACCTTTTGTAGGTCTTAAAACCCTATTATGTCCCCAATAGTTAAAATTTGAATTAAAAAAAGATGACTAAAAAAATTTAGAACCTCTTTACCATTCTCTTGGTGAGGCAAGGTTCATCTCATACTTAAGAAAATAAACTCTTTGCAAAATATATACTTTCAAAAAAACACTTCTCAAATTAAAATTCACATGATAAAGATCTGCATTTAAAGATAACCAAACCTCATGCAACAATATCCATGATTGTTGCATGGAGGTTTTTCAAAATTTAAAATCAAATAATTTTAAAATCCTTTTCCAAAACATATTTCAAAATAGTAATCTCCATTCAACACACCTAAACTTGTTGAATGAAGATTTTTATTCAAACAAGATCATGACATAAAATTGAAATTTCATTTAGCACATCCTACATGTGCTAAGTTGGAATTTCTCTTTTCAAAAGCAACATCACACACAAATATTCCATCTTTGAAAATCAAAAAGAAAAATATAATTGATTTACATTTAGCAAACCTAACATTATTAAATGGAAGTCTCATTTTAAAATCATTAAAAATTAAAACACATTTGAGTTCCATTTAACATACCCAAATTTGTCAAATGAGAATTCCTTTTCAAAATCAAAACAAATTGGACTCTACTTAACATACCCACATTTTCTAAGTAGAGTTCCCTTTTTAAAATCACAAATCAAACACACTTGAACTCCATTTGACATACCCAAATTTGTCAAATGAGAGTCCCACCTTTTCAAAATTGAAAACAAATTTAACTTTATTTAACATACCACATTTGTTAAATAGAAGTTCTCCTCTTTTAAAATAAAACAAAACAAACTCTTCAAACACACTTGATCCCTACTTAACATCCCAAATTTGTTAAATAAGGGTCTTTTTTTTCAAAATCAAATCAAAATACATCAAACACATTGGGTTTCACTTAGCATACCTAAATTTGCTAAGTAAGGATCCCATTTTCAAATCAAATTCAATAAATCAAACACATGACACACATCATAAACAACAAAATGCTTTCAAAATGTTTCAAACATGCACTTGAATCTCATTTAGCATACATAAATTTTCTAAGTGAAGATTCCAAAATCAAATCAAACAAAGTCAATTGACCCTCCATTTAACATACCCAAATTTGTTAAATGAGGGTCCCATAAAATCAAATTCAAATGTGAGCCAATGGAAGCATCAATTAAGAGCCTCTAAAACATTTGAACCCCATTCAACATACCCAAATTTTTTGAATGGGGGTTCTAAATTTAAATCAAATTCAAAGTCTCTCCTCCAAAAAAAAAAAAATTCAAAATCTTTCCAATATTTGAACCCCATTTAGCATACCTAAATTTGTTAAATGAGGGTTCCAATTCAACAATCAAATCAAGTAAATAATTCAAAAAATTCAAGCAAAGGATTGATGGGTTCTCTTTCCAATGTAGAGATTCCACCTCACGACCATCTAGAGAGGAGGTGGCAAAAGAAGCCACTTCTTTAGTTTGACCAATTATTCAGTTTCACTAACCAAGAAGAAAAGGCCATAAAGTTCCTTCAAGAGCCAAGAATAAGATCAATAAGGATTTTTGAGTATGTCTTATCCATTCTAGATAAGTATGACTCAAATGATTTGAATCTAATTCCCAAAAAGACAACTCTCAAAATGATAATCATAATAATGATCGTAATCCATAAAATAGTAGCGATGGACTTGATGACTTTAAGGATTCCAAAGTGGAGGTACCCCATTAAACTTTTGTGGTGTCACTATCGACAAGATTTAGAATCACCATATCTAATAGAAGAAATTTTGGGCACCATAAAAGAGTAGGTAGACATCAATTATACCTCTCTTTGAAGATATCACAAGCCAATTGTTTGTGGTAGGGTCCTACCACTTTGATCAACACCATAAGAAGAAGCAAACCAATCATTAGAAATAATCAAATTCTAAATCCTTCTTAAGATACACCTCACAATCCAAAATAAGGGCATCAAACTATTAGAAGGTTAATCTTAAGGTCCTAAACTATCTTGGAAGGTTGCCACTAAGCTAAAATAATGAGTGCACCTCACCTTCTAAGGAGATATAGGAGTGTTTAATTGGAACTTAACCTAATTCTTCCTTGCTTAGTTAGTGGCAACCTTCAAGTCTTACTCAACATAGAATATCCTATGGAAAAGAAAGACAAGCAATCCCTCAGAGAACACAATATATAAACAAAGACTCAAAAAAAAAAAAAAAAAGGAGAATAGAAAAATGAAACAAGAGAAAAGAAAGAAAAAAAATGAAAAAATGAATGAAAAAGAGAAGAAGAAAGAAAAGAAAGAAAAGAAAAAGTAAAGCACCAATAACACATTGATTTGGAATCAAAGGATAAATCATGTGTATGAGGTGTAAATTCAAAAAAAAGGGAGAATATATATATATATATATATATATATATATACAATATATATATATATATATATATATATATATATATATATATATATATATATATATATATATATATATATATATATATATATATATATATATATAGATATCAAATTTCCACTTCATCTCTTTCTTCAAGCTCGAAGAGGGTTCAATGTTGTAGATAAACCTTCAAATGAAGTAATAAAATCATATTTTCCTAGTCCACTTACTTTGTTTAAAGAATTTAGAAGACTTTCAAGTAGAGGATACACTCCACGAAGTTGAAGAAAATTAGATCATCAACCAATGAGTTTTAGAGATTAACCTAGAACATAAAGGTAGTCCACCCACCCTCCCAACATCTATATTTAATAAGTTAGAAAGGAAATGCCAACGACTTAGTTAGGTTACTTTTGTAGTTTAAAGGCTTTACCTAAGACATAATGAAGTGCCCAATACATCTTTAAAGGTAGCAGTCTACAATTCAAAATTGAACCTATTGCTATTCCTACTTTGCAAACTTTTGATGAACATTTGCACCAAGAACAAGATCAAAGTTTGAAGTCATTATTGAAGAAGAAAGATGCTATCATGATTACCCAACATTATGCCCGGTCAAAAGGAAGGACATTCAAATCCACACATATGTTAGAAGATTTCAGTTAGGCATGTCTTGAAGATGAATCCACATTACCTATTTAAATTTGATAGCAGACATAGCCTCTTTTACATGAAGTCTCCTCATTCAAGGATGGGTTGAATGATGCTAGAATGAGAGGTCATTTGCACTTATAATTTTCATTGGAATTTACAACTATAAGGTCATGTCTTTCTCTGGTCACTAGGGTTAAAGAAAAAAGAAAGACTATCTTTATGAAATGAGTAGTTGTCTTCAATTGGTTATGACACTACAGCTTGGAGTTGAATCCCTAAAGCATCATGGGATAACAAGGATTGATCTCAATAAGATTAAAGTGACATTAGAGATGCAGCCTCCAAGATTCTACTTAATAGGAGAAAGATTTCAATTAACGTTGAATATAGATGGTTTAAACTCTTTCAAAGTTAGTCTATCTCAAAACTTTTTAAATCAGAATTCTACTTTCGATTGTTGAAAGGCATACCTTGGTGCTTGAAGGATGGAAAGTAGTTTAAACTATTATGATAGAGTTCTTGCTTCCAATCAACACTATTTAAAGAAATACTATCCTTAAAATAATGTTTGAAAATAATTATCATCAATAAAATAATATCTTTCCATTCATCAAATCCTTCTTCATTGGAAGCATTATTTGTTTATTTGTGAATCCATGATGTGTTTAGGATAGGTGTAAGATAACAAGCATCTATCCTTCATCAACACAAACACAAACTACATTCATGGTGCTATTATAGGAGGCATCTGACTAGTATTTAGTTAAGTGTAAGAGAACAGCAACATCCTTTCTTGGTGGAGTCACATTGGCCCTCTAGCACCATTTCATCAATTCTTTTATGTGTTTAGGGTAGGTGTAAGGAACCCAAGTGGCATCCTATCCTTCATCAACACAACATAAACACTAACTACACACTATCACATGAATAAATACACATCTTTTATCTCAGACTACATTGATGTCGGATAACCCCGACCCTCACCATTAATACTCTTTGGGTGACATGTTACCCTCTAGTGAATCACCCAAGTGGTCCCTTATTTAGGAAGATGTAAGTTTGCTATGCTTTCCTTCTAACTTAACGCACTGCACATGAGCCTTGATAGCATGGTAGGCCTTCTTTGATTGGTAAGCTACCCTCATGTTGGCTCATTTAAGAAGATGTAAGTCTACACCTTCTTAAACTAGTCATCATGAACTAACTTGGTTGAGTATATCGACAAACACACATACACATCTTTTGACTGGGCTACTTTGATGTGGGATAACCCTCTATGGTACTCACTCATTAGGTCAGTGACGTTCTTCCCCACTTGTGTGTCATCAGTCCCTTGTTTAGAGGATGTAAGTCTACTTTGCTTTCCTTCACGACTTAATACCGATGAGTGCCTTGTTAGCATGGTAGGCCTTAGGTGTGTGGTAAGCTACCTTCATGTTGGCTTCATTCAAGAGGATATAAGTCTACTATATGCTTTCTTCTTAGTAGCCATCATGAACTTGGTCGTAGTGGATTAGGGTAAGGCCCAGTGGCACCTTTATTCTTGATTACTTCAAGTCAGGTCTAGTCCTTCTTTGTGACTCCTACTTAGTAGTGACCTTAGGTTGGGTTCTTGTTATGCCAATAATGGGTCACCCAGCGGTTGTTCCTCTTGAAAGATGTAAGTTTTATGCTTTCTTTTTAACAGCGACCTAGGTCGATAGCATTTATCAAATGATAGACTATCGATGAGTTTCACTTTAGGAGATATAAGTCTACATGCCTTCTTCTAGACTAATTCACACCTGAGCACCTTAGGTTGGTTGGTGTATCTGATAGCGACCCACATGGATACACCACTCATGATAGATGTAAGTCTGCTATATTTTCTCCTTGAGTTGGCCACCATACACTTAGGCTTTCTTATTTAGTCAGATAAAGCCCTAGTGGTACTCCCTGGGCACTCTATTTGTCACGTCCTTTGCCTCATTTAGACACTACTACTTATTGGACAATCCCCCTTTCTAATAACCACCCATGGTTGGAGATTTTGTTTACGGATGCATATTCTCCCTTGGTCCATAAATCTAAGATATAGGTATAGTCCCTTCTGGTGTGTGTCCTCACCAACAAGGGTCTACAATAAGAAACAAACAAACAATATATATATATATATATATATATATATATATATATATATATATATATATAATTAACATCCCATGGCACCTTTCCAAGAGGCATCTTTATGGCGGTGTTAGCAAAACTCCTATAGGAATCTCGACTACTCATGAGTTGAGATAAGTTCTCCATGGTACTCTCTCAAGTTAGTTTTATGTTAGGTTCAATCTATTATTCCACCAACAGGTTATCTGGTCATCCGGCTTTGGAAGATGTAAGTCGCTATGCATTCTTTCTAGCATTGTTGCACTGGAGCCTAGGTTGAGTTTAATTTATTATGCATCCAATGGGTCACCCCAGTGATTGTTCCTTGCTTTAAATATGTAAGTCTACTATGCTTTTCGAAAGCCATTGCACAAAAGGCACCCCTTAGGTGGATATCCCTACCCCTTAAACTACCCTTTGGATCGATAAATAAAGATAGGCCAAGGCACATAGCCCCTTCTCGTGTGGTCCATCATACTGATGGGATCCATCAAATGATTAAAAAAAATGAAAACAAACCAAATATAATTAAAATAAATTAATGAAATTAATCTTGACTACTTTTGAGTTGACATAAGTCCCAAGCATTCACTCGGTAGTCACCCCAAGTGGGTTTGATTTATTGTGGATCCAAAGATCACCCGTAGTTGATCCTGCTTTGGAAGATGTAAGTCTACTATGCTTTCTTCCTAAGTAACCATTCACTAATAGGCAACCCTTTGGCTGGATAGTCCTACCTTGTGGCTGGTAGACTATCCCTTTGGATTTGTAAATTTGAGATAGGTCAAGGTTGACATAGCCCTTCTAATTGTCCATCACACCTTGGGGTCCATAATAAACTAAATTTCAAAACCAACTTTCCCAATGGTAGTCAATTAAAACATATCAAACAAACCAAACTTCTCCTTAGCGAGGCACAAATCAAATTAATCTCCCAGTGGGGCCATAAGAAATACCATCAAACTCTTATCCCAATGGATAGCGAACACTTCCCTTGTGGAAGGCTCACATTCCCTAAGCATTATAGATTCTTATCTAGGATACACACCCAAATAAATCATATTCATAATCAAACTCCATATCCCAGATAGCTTGAACTGCTTCTAGTGGAAGGTTCACATACTCAATCCCCATAGATTCCATCTAGCTCTCTCTCTTAGCATAGCATAAAGAGTTACTTTTGCTAAGATCATAATTATCTACCTTTGGTTTAGGTATAGATCATTTTCATTAGTGTTTGTAATCTTTTTGACATTGTTGATCATCTCGATTAATTCTAATATGTGTGGTGTCCCTTGATAGTTACACCACACCTATTGGTGGTCCTTTTATTGACCTCACTATTGGAGTGAGTTCTCAACCTCTTCTTAGAACAGAAACCTTCTAAACTAAGGTTTCCAGTCATAAGACACTTATAGAGTAGGTGAACACTTAACTAAGCCTAGAGCTTAGAAGGTTAATCATAAGATTAGGCCATGCCTTAGGGACTTAGAAAATCACCTACTCTATAGCCTAAACCCAATCCATGTACACATTCTTAAATTCAATTCAAATCCAAATTTCGAACCAAACCTCAAACTCAATTTCAAATCCAAGTCCAAACTCAATTCCAAATGATTGAAACCCAAGATCAAATCCAAACTTGAAATCCTTCTTAAGCCCTTTAATCAACCTTCATAAACTTAGCCAAATTTCTATCCAATTCAATCCAAACTCAATTGATTTTCTTATAAATCAATTTTACCTTCAATTATCTTCTCAAATATAAATGAAATATAAATTCAAATAGCCAAAACCAAATCAAAATCAAATCAAAACCCAATTTAAACCTTTAAGCCATTTCATTGAACTTGGCCAAAACCCATCTAAATCAAGCCAAAATCAATGGATTTTCTCTTGAATCAATCATTCCTTCAATCATTTATCCAAATATAAATGAAATCTACAATCATATCAAATCAAAATCAACCCAAGTCAAACCCAACCTATTTTGGCATCAAATATTCAAATGAACCAAAACTCATTTGAATCCAAACCAATTACAATTGAAATTATTTATAAATCTCAAATCTATACATAAACTCAACTAAATCAAACTCAACCCAAAGTCAAGCCAATTAAATCTGGTTCACTTGACCCAAAGTGGCCAATTTGACCTACATGAACCAAAAGAATTCAATCCAAATCAAAGTGAATTAAATTGTTGATCACATTAGGATGATCAATTTATATATGAATGGGTCAAACCAAGTCAAACCTATTGACCAAGTCAACTCTTTAGCCTATATGAACCCAAACTAGCCAAATTGCAACCTAAGCCAAATCCATTAAACCAATGATTCAAATCAACCCAAAATCAATATTTAAACATGACTTGACCTTCAATTGAGCCAAACCTAGCCCAATTGGTCCTCTTGACCCAAGTTAACCCAAATTGAGATAAAGGGTCAAATTAGACTAAACCCAAATTAAATCTAAATTAAATTAAATCAAAGCATACAATCCTCTCAAAATAGTCATATGAACTTGAGCTAACCCATTTTGACCCATTTTGACCATGAGTAAAATTGAGCCAAACCTAACCAAATGAACTCCAAGTGACATGAAATTGGTCCAACTCACTTTTGATTCATTTTAAATCTACCAAATAATATTCAATATCAAATGACCACTCTACCCTTGGGCTGAGGGTATCACATAATACAAAACACCCATGTAAATGGTCATTTCTATTCCTTGGCAACTTGACACTCATCCGTTGGTCCACCTAGGCTCCAAGGACATTGTCCAACCTGACCTAAGAGGTGGTTGGGTCAGCCATGACTTATGGGGAGCTGAAATCACCTCACCTCTCTCATTAAACTTGGCATGAGGACCTCCACCTTTTGCTAGGACACCCACTTGTCCTTCATAGCAGGACCTCCCATGCCTTGGGCAACCAAATTAAGCCACCTTAGGAGAATCCCAACCAGCAAAGGACACCCACTTGGAGCCAAAATCACCATGAATGAGGTGATTTTGGCCAGAGACAAAAATAGAGGAAAAACTCTTTCTCACACACTCATTTCACTCTCCTAGAGCTCTCAAGCTAACTAGCAATGATTCTCACTTGGTTTTTGAGCAAAAACCATCAAAATCAAGTGGATTCTATGGAAGATGTGGTGGCCATTGGTGGATTCATTCTAAGTGAAGCAAGAGCAACCCATTCTAAAGCTTCTTCTTGCACTAAGGGCACACTGGATCATCACCACCGAGAAATCATCCTCGGTGAAAATTTTTCAAAACCATAGTTGCCTTAGGTTCTTTTATTTGTGATGGTTTTTGCTTGATTTTAAATTTCTTTTACATTACCTTGCATTTTTTTTTTGTTTTACATCATCCCCGCATTTGGAGTGATTTTAGTGAAGATTGCAGAAAATTGAGCCTTAAATGAATTGTTTCATTAAAGTTTTACAAGAATTGCAAAATCCACGAAATAGTGTTTTAAAATTAAGTGTAGGTTTAGGTTTATTTAGTTTATTTCATTTATTTTATTTAGTTTAGTTTATTTTATTTTTTTTATCTTTAGGATTATTTTTTTATTTAGTTTATTTATTTATTTTAGGTTTATTTATTTTAGTCTAGGTTTAATATTTTAGTTTATTTTTAAGTTTAGGTTTAGTTTAAGTTTAGCTTTATTTTTTTACTTTTAGGTTTAGGTTTTATTTTTTTATTTTTAGGTTTAGGTTTAGGTTTCTATTTTGTTTTAGGTTTAAGTTTAGGATTTTATTTTAAAATTTTAGCTTATATTTTAGTTTGGGTTTATTTTTGATTTATTTTAGTTTGGGTTTAGGTTTATTTTAGTTCTTATTATTTTATTTAGTTTAGTGTTTAGGTTTAGTTTATTTTAAGTTTAGGTTTAGGTTTTATTTATTTTAGTTTAGTTTAGTTTTGTTTAGGTTTATATTTATTTTATTTTGTTTAGGTTTAGGTTTTTTTTTTTTTGTTTAGGGTTAGATTTTTATTTTAAGTTTAGGTTTTATTTAGTTTTTTATTTTATTTTATTTTAAGTTATTTTTATTTTTATGATTAGTTTTTTATTTATTTAATTTTTTTTATTTTAGGTTTATTTAATTTTTAGTTAGTTTAAGTTTTATTTATTTTATTTTAGTTTAGTTCTTATTTATTTTATTTTAATTTTAGGTTTAGGTTTAGGTTTAGGTTTAGTTTAGGTTTTATTTTATTTTATTTTATTTTATTTAGGTTTAAATTTTTTATTTATTAGTTTATTTAGTTTAGGTTTAGGGTTTAGGGTTTTGGGTTTTGGGTTTAGGGTTTAGGGTTTAGGGTTTAGGGTTTAAGGTTTTAGGTTTTAAGGCTTTGGGTTTAGGGTTTATGGTTTAAGGTTTAAGTTTTAGGTTTAGGGTTCAGGTTTTATTTTAGGATTTAGGGTTTTGATTTTTTTTAATAGAGAACAAATTGATTCAATTCTTCTTTTCAATTTTATGTAGCACACTAAGTTTTCTAAGAAACAAGCAACAACATAGATAAAAAATGATCATGTGTAGAGCAAATAAATAACTCTAGATAAATTAAACCATCTCCATCATAGTTCCATATAGATTCGATCATTCTTTGGTTTCTCAGTTCTCATTAGAACCACACGGCTTCTTATTAGCGGGATCCACCATCATTATCTCTCCTCCACCACCACCATGTAACCTCATCTCCTCCCATGTACTTGACCACCTCCATATCACCTCAGATCTTTCACCACTATGATAATGTCTTCTTTGTCTCCATGTGGATGTTGAAATTAAATGATATTCTGCCTTGGTTTTATTCTTAGGGTTTAGGTTTATTTTTAATTTATTTAGTTACTTTAGGTTTAGGTCTACATTAGGGTTAGGGTTTATGCTTTGCTTGGGACACCATGGATACATGAGAATAATATAGTTTCATCTACATTTGTATGAAGTTTGTGAAAGGTAGGATGGATCTACTGTCAAAGGAGATCTCAAGCCATTTACGATTCACAAAGCATATGAATTAATAGTAAGAAAATGAAAAGAAAAAAAGAAAAAAGAAAAAAATGAAAAAAACATAAAGGGAGAGAAAATAGACTTGGAGGAGGAAGTTGCTTTGATTCCACCCATGGTTAGACTCCATTCGAACATATGGGACTTCGACCTCCATGGCATAGGAAGAGGTCAATTTAGAGGTAGTCTTTGGAAAACCTCTTTTGGCCACTTAATAAGATATGTCCCACTAGTACACTTGCTATCCATATAGACTTAGAATCTCATTCATGGGATGAGTATGGTTCTTATATCTCGAAATGATTCCCTTGGAGGTGACACTTGAGCAGGATAGCGATGATGGCTCCAAAGTAAATCATAAGTGTATCTACTATATGTGAAATAGTTAGGCATTAGTTGGGAACCTTAGCTCTCCCACTTTCCTCAGGCGAGGGTTTGGTAGTTAAGAAAACTAAAAGACTATTGTGAAGACTTGAAGGTTCTTTAAGCATCATCCTTAAGTCAAGAAGTTGATGTAAATCTTGAGAATGATTCATAGAAAGATTTAATAGAATTATCTTTTGATTGGTACTTTCCTTGTGTTCATAATTTAGCAAAAAAAGGGTTAATCCCATGTACTTGGTCAAAGCACAGGTTAAACTACTTCAAAAGAATATGGAAGAATAGATGCAAAAGCTCTCAATGAAGACCGACTAGGATTTGATTGATGAGTCGGTCCATGATGAACATGCATCACCAATCATTTGAAATCGGTGGGTTATTTTCAAATCATATTAACTCATATGAGGAGCTATGCTTAAAACTTCAAATGATGATGATGATTTTGAAGTGAAAGATGCACTACGAGTTGAAGAAGAGATCAACTCAACCATCGGCAGCTCAGGAAATTAAAAAGGAGATCCACACTATGTCAGTTCTTTATTGAATGATTGAACGATGACTTAGTTAGGCTATTGACTAAGTTTAAGGGCTATTTTGCATGGAGTTATGAAGAGATGTATGGATTGGCTCCGAACATAGTTGTCCATAAACTAGTAATAGTGCCTACTGATAATCCTATCAAGCAAGCTCTTAGATGCATGTGATTAGACATAAGACAATAAGTCTTTTTTGAAGTCAAGAAATTGATCGATGTTGACTTCATCTAAGAAGAAAAATTCCCTACCTGGTTAGCTAGCATCATCCCAGTTAAGAAAAAGATTGGCCAAATTCACATATGCATCAATTTTAAGGATTTAAATAAGGCATGTATAAATGATGAATTTTCACTACCAATCCACAGTTGATGGTGGACATTTCCTCATCTCATGCGGTCTTCTCTTTCATGGATCACTCATCAGATAACTAAAAAGATGACCCACGAAGATGAAAACACTACTTTTAGAACCGATCAAAATCTATTACTAGGTCATGCCTTGACCTTAAAATTCTATGCTACATACCAATAGGCTATGACTGATCTTGGAACTCATTCATCATCAAGTCGAGTACTTCTATGGTCAAAAGTAGAGAAAAGGAAGATGAGTTCTTTGACTTGAGAGTAGTTTTGAGCAGTTAAAATTATTTTCTCAAAATGAAATGACCCCAAGTGTGCATTAGTAGCTTCGAAAATTTCTTAGGTTTGTTGTGGACACCATGAAATCAAAATCGGTTCAGAGAAGATCAAGAAAAACTCAAATCAAATTATTCCAAGGGCGGTTGACATATCTAAGATGCTTTATATCCAACCTATCGGGAAGATATAAACCATTCTCAGCACTTGTCAAAAAGTACATGATGTTCAAGTGGGATGATAAGTGTGAGTATGCCCTAAAAGTTATCTAGCATTACTTGATGATGCTGTCAATTCTAGCAACCCCTATCTCGAGCAAGCTGCTTATACTTTACACTACTATATTAGATGACTCCCTTAGTGCTTTGTTGGCCCAAGCCAATGATGAAGGGAAGGAAAATGCACTCTACTACTTTAGCCATCATATAATCCCTACTTAGGCTAATTATCCACCCACTAGAAAGCATTTCCTAGCTTTAATCTTTGCATCCCAAAAGCTACAACACTACATGATTTCTCATAAGGCAAAATTGATCTCTAGGAACAATCCACTATAATATCTCATGAGACGGTCGACGTTATCTGGATGGTTGGCATAATGGATTTCTTAGCAGTACACCCACTTCCTACTGACTCTCCGCTTAGTGATGATCATCCCGATAAACAAATCATGAATTTATGGGATACTAGAATTCACAGCTAGGATATGTACTTTGATGGTGCAGCTTCCTCTCAAATAGGAGAAGAACCATAATCTACTATTTCAAGAAAGGTAGGGGTAACAATAGTTCTCTTAACTCTATACCTAGATGTGATGAAATTCTCATATCATCTGTCCAATCCTTTCACCAATAATGAAGCCAAATATGAGTCTATGATTGATCAAGTTATCATTACCTAAGCATCTATCAACATCTTTGTGATTCTTAGCTTGTTATCAACCAAATCCTTGGGTCCTATAAGGTTATAAAGCCCAAGCTCCATCTATCAAGTACAACATGGAGTTATTGGCCTAAATGCTAAAGGTTACCATTTATAAGATTCCTCAGAGAATGTCATATGCTTTAGCCAAGCTTGCCAGTTGGCATGTCAGGATGAGTTCATATCAATAAAGGTCTAAATAGACAAGTCTTATCCCTTATTGATATGAACTCATAAAAAAATACTCTCTTGAAGGAGGTTACCATTTCCAAGAAGGATGAGAGTTAGATTAGAGGCAACCATTCATGGATTACATAAATAAAGTCAACTACCTCAAGAGAAGTCTGAGCCCATTAGATGTGAAAAAAATCACTTTCTATGTTCTTGTGGTTTGGTTTCTTGTGTTAATGGTTTTTTTTGATCATATGTGATTATGTTGTTTAGGCAAAATAACCAATGGTTTGAAGATGAAAGCCAAGATCAAGAGACTAAGATACTACTAGTCATCGATGATCAAATATTGCATGGATACGGCTAGGCGATGCCACCAATGTCAAATACACGGTGTGATCCTACACCAACCACCCAACATTCTAGATCCTACATTAGCCTCATGGCCATTCGAGTGTTGGGGTACCGACATAGTGGGTTTGATTGATCCTCTTTCTTCTTAGGGTCATCGGTTCATCTTAGCTACTACTGACTACTTTTGTAAATGGGAGAAGCTGATTCCACTTAGAGAGGTCACAACTCAGCATGTGCTCTAGTTTTTTTGGGACCGTATCATATATAGGTTTAAAATGTCTCGATTAATTATATATAATAATGGTATTGCATTCAAGAACACGAGATCAACCACTTTGCCCAGAGACATAGCATAGATTAGAGATATTCTACCATCAACTACTCGAGGGCAAATGACTTAGCAGAAGCCTTCAACAAAACTCTCATCCAAATATTGAAGAAGACACTCGACAATAATAATCGACAGTGGCATGAGCATTTAGTTGAAGCCTTGTGGGCCTACCACACTACATATAGAACTCCACTCAGTCTACTCCTTTCTCCTTAGTGTACAGTTTTGAAGTTGTTCTACCATTAGAAGTCCAACTCCCATCACTAAGGATAGCTATAATTGCTAATGGATCACTCGGAGACATGCAAAATCTTGAGTTGTACAAAGCTAAAATGATTCAAGCTCACAACAAGTTGGTCCACTCTAGAGCTTTTCAAGTATGAGAGCTTATTTTAGTTCTAAGGAGACCGATTGTTTCCCGTCATATGATGGGAGGCAAGTTTGAACCTACTTAGGAAGTCCCTTTTTCCATAAAGAAGGCCTACCAAGGAGGATCTTATCAGCTTGTTAATCATAAGGGAGAGAGCCCATAGCTTCCAGTCAGTGGGCTCTACTTAAGAAATAATAAATTATGTTTGAAAGTAATTATCATCAATGAAAATTCCATTTCAAATTCAATCTCTTCATTGTTGAAAGTATTCTTGTTTGCGAATCCAACATGATGTGTTTAGGGTAGGTGTAAGGAACCCGAATGGTATCCTATCCTTCATCGACATAAACAAACATATAAAACAAACACGTATATTTTATCTTGGCTACTTTGAGTTGAGATAGCTCCCCCAACGGCACTCACTCAATGGCTGCTCTAGGTCGGGCTAACATGCTACCCTCTAGTGTGTCACCCTAGTGGTCTTCTTGCTTTGAAGGATGTAAGTCTACTATGCTTTCCTTCCTTTCTATGCCACTACACATTGATGAGCACTTTGTTAGTTTGGGAGGCTTTATTACATTGCTGGTAATCAACTTCATGTTGGCTTCATTTAAGTGGGGATGAGTCTTCTATGCTTTCTTCTTGGATTAGCCTTTGTGCACTGACTGGGTCAAGTATATTTAAGGTTTAGGATAAGTCCCCTAGAGGTTCCATCCTTCTTTACTGCTTTAAGTATGGGTCTAGTCCTTCCTCAGGGCTCCCCGCTTAGTAGTCACTCTAGGTCAAATAACATATGTCCCATGATCACATACTATCCCAATGATCTATTTTGCTTAGAAAGTTGTAAGCTTACAGGCTTTCTTTTCAGATTGATTGTTTCACATCGATGGGCACCTTAGTTTGTTTGGTTCTCACTATGCTAATGGATACACCACTCATGCTAATGGAACACCTTTGGTTGGTTAGTTCTCGCACCTTAGGATACACCACTCATGGAAAATGTAAGTTTACTATGCTTTCTCCTTGAGTTGGCCACCATACACTTATAGGCTTTCTTTTATAGGGCTTAGGATAACGCCCCTAGCATCACCTCCCCTATCGGCAGTATATTTAGATCACATCCTTTGTGACCCCATTTAGAAACTACTCAGGTTACTATCAGATTAGATAGTTCCCCTTTCCTAGTAACCATGCCTGTGGTTGGAGAATCTATCCTATAGATGTGTAGATTCTCCCTTGGTCTAGTAAATTTGAGATAGGTCAAGGTCGACATAGCCCCTTCTCAGTGTGGTCCCTCGCACACCAATAGGGTCCATCCAAACATATAAACAAAATATATATTCACTTATGGATTAAGAGGACACCTTAACGGTACCTTCTCCTAAGCAAGCATCCTATATTTAGGGTAGTGTCTTCAAAACTCCCTGTAGGAATCACCTGACTATTCTTAAGTTGATATAAGTCCTCAACTGCATTCACTCAGTAGTCACCCCTAAGTCAAGTTTGATTTGTTGTGGTACCAACAGGTCACCCCAACAGTTGTTCCTTTCTTTAGAAGATGTAAGTCTGTTATGCCTTCTTCCTAGCACAATCATTGCACATTCATTAGAAACCCCTTAAGTTGGCTAGCTCTACCCATGGCTAGTAGACTATCCCTTTGGATTTATAAATTTGAGATAGGAAAAGTGATATAGCCCCTTCTCGGTGGGTCCACCATACAGGCATTTTATAAATTAAATCTATCAAATTTGGTGAGCTCACATCTCAATATTCCCTCAATTGAAAATTGAACTAAACCAAACAAACCATATCAAATCACATGAATTTAACATAAGTTAAATTTTTGGTGATTCATATGCACCCCAATGGTTGTTCCTCACTTTATAAGATGTAATTCTACTATGCCTTCTTCCTTTTAGCCGCCAAATTGTTAGCTCTTCTCTGTGGTAGACTATCCCTTTGGATTTGTAAACCGAGGTATAGCCCCTTCTCATTGGGTCCATCGCACTCAAGTCCATACATTAACTAAGATTAAATTAAACCTAATCTAATTTTCTTTAGTTAAAATCTCACCCTTCTCCCCAATGGAGCCATAAATCATATATAAACAAGTCAAGCAAACAAATCAAATTCAAAACCAACATCCCCAGTGGAGCCAAATTAAACCAACTCTCCCAGTCGAGTCTAAATCAAAGAAATCCAACCAAACTCTTATCCTTAGCGGATACATCCCCAAATAAATCTATGAAATCAAACTCATATCCTAATCCCTAATGGATAGCATGAACCTGCTTCCATAGTGGAAGGTTCATATACTTGATCCCGTGGGCTAGAGCCCATATCTCTAGTAGATATGCCTCCATATCAATTAAACAAAAAATAAATTAAGTCATTTGATTTAATCCACTGGATTAAAGATTCTTATCCCTAGTGGATCTTCTTTCCATAAATCATATATAATCAAATCAAATTCAAACCTTATCCCCAGACTTTTTCTTCTATGCCCGACAGACCCTCACATGTCATGTCCAATGCATGTGTGATCCCCTAGCGGATCTCCCTCCATGTCTTTGACATGAAATTATTATCAAATCTTATTTCTTCTCTTATGTACACCTTTAATACTTCAACCAAAAGCCTAATAATGTATTCATTCAAATTACATCATCTTCACATTGCAATCAACATTTTATGATTTATGATAGTGCAAGCTCAAACTAACTATACAATATCTTGCTAAACATATTATAGTGTATTAACACACTATATTATATTATAATATATGATGTTATATTATAATTTGCTATAATATAATATATTGTCTAACATTACACCTCATTAGAATCACTTAAAAGGAACAAATAACAAAATTTTCTCAAAATATGATAATACATTTTGGATGTAAAATTATTATTTTTCTATTAGAAATGGTATAAAATAGCATAATTTCGGTTTTGCTACTTGGTGTGTGATGATGTTGGCCAAATTCTTCCAGCTTAAAATTCAAATTATTATTTTTGTGAGTTTTGACCCAATGTATTATAACAAAAGTAAAACATACTAAAATGTACAAAAACATTTAGTAACACACCACCACATTCATATATATGTGAATTTATATTGTTATGTAAATTATATTTTAATATTCTTTCATATAATATATTATGTTACATTACACCTTAAAATGAATCACTTTAAGAAAAAAATTATAAAATTTGATTGAAAAATGAACATTTATTTTGAATGCAAAATTCCATTCTTTTGATTAAATGTCACACCATAAGCACATAAAAGCTTACCAGATATACACATCTATGTAATTGCATCTGTACACTATAACTTTATATATATATAATATATACATATATCACAAATGCTGATATCTAAATTATTACTATAAAACTATATATTTTATATTGCATATCACACATATTTTAAAGATAAAATCATATTGATACCATATACTTTTTAATTGAATTTGCCAAATTCCACCATTTTAAAGTCTAAATCAACATTTTATATAATGCTAGTGTAGGCTGCATGATTATAAAATACTAAAAGAATTTAAAGTTCACGGAACAATATATTATGATATATGATGTTATACTATGCTACAACATATAATATTTATTTTGAACATAAAATCTTACTTTTTAGACTACAAGTGGCGTAGCAGACCTTTGGTACTACAACCTAATTCCCACTTCAAATTTAACAAATTTCATCATCTGATTTATTAAATCAATATTTTTATGATTTATATTAATATAGACTATAAGGCATAATACCATAATATACTAAAAAATTTCAAAACATCTTATAACATCCAAAAACACATCACTACATGCTCAAATATATGATGCTACATTACACTATAATATATGGTATTATAATATGATTTTGGGTTAGGGTTTTAGGTTATCAAGTATCTAATAGTCAAGCAAAATTCTCTTTAAAACATTTTCATTAGCTACCATAAATATGTTAAGACTAGGTCATTCTTTAGATCTACTCCTAATGACATCTTTATTCAAGGTTCAGGGTTTATGGTTTAGGATTAGGGTTTAGGGTTAGTTTAGGGTTAGTCTAGGGTTTAGGGTTTAAGGTTTTGTGTTTTGGGTTTAGGGTTTAAGGTTTTAGGTTTTAGGGTTTAGGGTTTAGGGTTTTAGGGTTTAGGGTTTAGGGTTTAGGATTTTATGGTTTAAAGTTTATTGTTAAGTGTTTAGGGTTTAAGGTTTAGGGTTTTAGGTTTAGGGTTTAAGTTTTAGTTTAGGGTTTAGGTTTTAGGGTTAAAAGTTTTTTTTAGATAACAAATTTAGATTCGACATTTCTTCTTTTCAATTTCATTAACCAAGTAGCACACCAAGTTTTATAAGACACAAGTGATGACACAGATACAAAATGAGCACCCATAGAACAAATCAAAACCTTAGATAAGTAGAAGCGTCTTTTCTTGTAGACACAATTCCATAAGTAGCGATTGGATCGCCATTCTTGGTTTCTCCAATTCTCATCAGAACTACCCCCGCTTCTCGAGTAGTGGGATTCACCATCATATGAAGGATCTCTTCCTCTACCTCCACCACAGCTATAACCTCCATCATTCCACCCAATTTCATAACCACCATTGCTCCGACCACCACCTACATATCAACCAGAACCTCCAGATACCCCACCACCACTATGATGCGTTGCCTCCACCTTGCCTCCCTTGCGGATCTAGACTAAGCCTAGTTTATAGTGATGTTCCTGCCATCAAGGTTCTGCCCATTCTTAAGGTTTAGGGTTAGTTTAGGGTTTAGGGTTAGTTTATGGTTTAGGGTTTAGGCTTTAGGGTTTAGGGTTTAGGGCTTTAGGTTTTAAGGTTTAGGGTTTAGGGTTTAAGATTTAGGTTTAGGTTTAGGTTAAGGGTTTTAGGGTTTAGGGTTTAGGGTTTAGGGATGTAGGTTTAGGGTTGTAGGTTTAGGGTTTAGGGTTAGTTTTATGGTTTAGGGTTTAGGGTTTAGAGTTTTTTTAAAAAATTAAGTAAACTGGTAGGTTTAGGTTTATTTAGTTTATTTTTTATTTATTTGAGTTTATTTTATTTTTTATTTTTATTTAGGTTTATTTTTTATTTTTATTTAGTTTAGTTTATTTAATTTAGTTTATGTATTTTATTTTAATTTTTTTAGGTTTAGGTATATATTTTTTAGTTAAGTTTTATTTTATTTTATTTTTGTAGGTTTAGGTTTTATCTTTTATTTTTTAGGTTTAGGTTAGGTTTTATTTTATTTTTTTAGGTTTAGGTTCGGGTTGTTATTTTAGGTTTATTTTAAGGTTTTATTTTTGGTTTAGGTTTAGGTTTATTTTTAGTTTATTTTATTTTATTTAGTTTAGGTTTAGGTTAAGTTTATTTTAGGTTTAGGTTTAGATTTTATTTATTTAAGTTTAGTTTATTTTAGTTTAGGTTTAGGTTTATTTTATTTTATTTTTTATTTTTTTTTTATTTAAGTTTTTTTTTAGTTTAGGGTTTAGGTTTTAGGTTTTATTTTTAAGTTTATTTTTTAGGTTTAGATTTTTATTTAGTATTTTATTTATTTTAATATATTTTAGTTTTGCAATTAATTTTTATTTTATTTTATTTTATTTTATTTAGGGTTTAGGGTTTAGGGTTAGGGTTTAGGTTTTATGATTTATGGTTTAGTGTTTAGGCTTTATCGTTTAGGGTTTTTATGGTTTAAGGTTTAGGGTTTTAGGTTTTAGGGTTTAGGGTTTAGGATTTATGCTTAAGGTTTAGGGTTAGTTTAGTGTTTAGGGTTTAGCATTTATGGATTAGGGTTTAGGGGTTTAAGGTTTAGAGTTTAGGCTTTAGGGTTTAGGGTTTTAAGGTTTATATGATTTAGTTTAGAGTTTAGGTTTAGTTTAAGTTTAGTGTTTAGGTTTAGTTTAGGTTTAAGTTTATTTAGGAGTTTAAGGTTGAGGTTGTAGGGTTTTAGGGTTTAGGGTTTAGGTTTTGGTTTTAAGTTTAGGATTTTGGGTTTAGGGTTTAGGAGTTTTAGGGTTTAATTTTAAGGTTTAGGTTTTAAGGTTTAGGGTTTAGGTTTAGGGTTTATTTTAGGTTTAGAGTTTTTAAGTAAACTAGTAGGTTTAGGTTTATTTAATTTATTTAGTTATTTAGTTTATTTTTTTATATATTTTCCTTATTTGATTTTTTTATTTTTTTTTATTTATTTATTTAGGTTTATTTATTTTAGTTTATTTATTCATTTTAGTTTTTTAGGTTTAGGTTTAGGTTTAGTTTATTTTTTAGCTTAGTGTTATTTTTCTCTTTTTTAGGTTTTAGGTTAAGGTTTAGGTTTTATTTTACTTTTTTTGGTTTAGGTTTTAGGTTTTATTTTAGGTTTATTTTAGGTTTATTTTAGTTTAGGTTTATTTTAGTTTATTTTATTTTATTTAGTTTAGGGTTTAGTTTAGTTTTAGGTTTTATTTATCTTAGTTTAGTTTAGTTTAGTTTATTTTATTTTGTTTATTTTAGGTTTAGGTTTTTTTTTTTAGTTTAGGGCAGGTTTTATTTTTATTTATTTGTAGGTTTATTTTAGGTTTATTTTTTTTTAGGTTTAGGTTTTATTTAGTTTTATTTAAGGTTTATTTATTTTATTTTATTTAGGTTTTTATTTTTTTTGTTTATTTTAGGTTTTATTTATTTATTTTTTTAGTATAGTTTTTATTTTTATTTTATTTTCTTTTTTAGTTTAGGTTTTATTTTATTTTATTTTTATTTTTTATTTATTTTGGTTTAGGTTTTTTATTTATTTTATTTTTTAGGTTTTATTTGTTTAGGTTTAGGTCTTAGCTTTTTTAGGTTTAGGGTTAGTTTAGGGTTTAAGGTTTAGGTTTAGGTTTAGGTTTGGGGTTTAGGGTTTAGGGTTTTAAGGAAACCCACAAATGGGAGAATTTTATTGCCACAAGAAGAGTACAAGGTCCTTAAGAGGGATAATTCTCTTTACATTTAGCTTGGAGAAAAATCCCTATCTAATACAACAAAAAAGCAAGGAAACTAAATAAAAGCAATAAAATACCAAAAAATAAATAACAACACAAAAGCAGACGATCAGCAAAGCCCACTACTAGAGTCAAGTCTTTTGAGAGTTGCACAATCCACATCCAGGATCCAAAACCTACAAAGAACATGTAAAAGAATCCTACAAACAACTATATATAATTAGAGAAAATCAAGCTTTAGCACATAATAAGAGCAATATAAGAGAAAATTTCTAATGAGGCTCGGGCTCAGTCACTGCATCTTGAGGCAACCACAAATGTGAGCATCGGACTTCAAAAGAAGGGTTACAGTCACATATGCTGCTACCAGCCAAAAGAAAAATGGGAAATCATCCCAACCATTATAGCCCACTTACCTCGATGAAGGCAATCCTCCAAAAAGTGAAAGTCAACAATTCTTTAGTACCTGCATCCCAAGCAATAGAAAAAGCTGGCCCACAAAACACCAAACCAACTAAAGGCCACTAAGCCCAAAAGGAAGTCGCATCAACAAAACCACCATGGTAGAAATGAAAGAGCGGCTGCCCAGATATCACCCAGAAAATAAACCCATCATGGATAGCAACCAAACCAACTAGAGTCACCATACAACCATAAGCAATAACCCAAGCCAAAATAGTAACCTACACCTAGCACCAAGAAACCACCAATTCCAAACCAGATTAGAGGTCAAGGCCAACACTAACAGTAGCTACCAGTCCAACCCAGATAGTAGAGGCAAGAAATAAAAGGCAGTCGCAATACCTCCATCAAAAATAGAAAGACAACCATAGGAAAACAGTAGCACCTAGCCACCATAAGGCCAAAACTAGAACGAAGAAAAGCCACTAAAGGTCAACCCTACCAGCTAACAACAGATCAAAAAGAAAACCAAAAGGAAAACCATCCAAACCAACTAGCACAACCAACCAAACCAGTCATAGACCATCCATCCAATTAACAAGCAGATGAGCCAACTTTGATAAGGAAATAACCGGTCAAAGGAAGCAATCCCAACATAGAGAAAGATAAGCAGTGACAACCAAGAAGCCACCCAAAATAACCAAGAAATAAATGGTAATCACCCATAGACAAAAGCCAAACCTAGAAGGACCACCCAACAAAATAGCCAACCAGGTGGCAAGCAAAACAAAAAGGCCCCATCTAGACACAAACAAAAGGCCAAAAAACTCAAAAGTAAAAGATCAACAAGCCATGAAATAATAGCCACCAAGATAGCCATGTGGAGGTAGTAGTAAACAATAGAACCCACCGGGCCAAAAAATGGTGGAAAACCTCCCATGTAAGGAAATAATAGCCAAAATTAGAGGCAAATCGGACCAATTAAGAATGGGAAAAGCCAAAAACACATAGAGGTATAACTCAAAAGGAGGCCACCACAAGATCAAGGTAGTACATGAAGAAACTGTTGATATTTATATCCCTAAATAAAATAATCAGTGAAAGAGAACACCTCTGCAACAAAAGAGGCTGAACAACTAGCCATCACCTCAAAGAGATCTCCCAAGTATTACAGCACAAACCAAAGAGTGAAACAACTAGAAAAATGTAGCAAAATGAAAATGCACATAGAGAAAATCATAGAGAACCTAAAATACACAAAGTAAAATTAATTTATGAGATAAGGTAATACTGTGTTATCATTAACTCAATTATCTAGGTAAATTATGATGATCATAAAGTGAGATCATTTAATTTAGCACCTAGATTAGATAATCACAGGCATTTCCTTCATGCCAAATGTGAGAAATTTTAAAGCATACTTGAGAGTGGAGTGTTCTAGTATGATTAAGTAGGTAGAGTAAATCAACATTCCCCATCTTAGTGGAAGTCAGAATGTCAATGATTAAGAGAGCATCAACTTCAATCCAAATATTGAGAAACCTTTTGCAAAGAAATGTAACTTTGTTTATAGCCATTAATCAAGCATAGATAACATATAACAAGCTTTATGATTCATAGAATACCATGATATTTAGCATCATTCTATCCATCCATATGAACCAAATAAGGGTAATGGAAATTAAAACATTGATATGACCTTTCATAGATTTTTTGGAAACAGGCTTCAAGAAATTGATATAAAGAAAGAAAACCATGGAAATGGTTAGTATTAAAAAGATCATCATACCAAAACCATAATTTGGAGGCAATAGTACCATTGACAAAACATGATTAAAATTTTCAATATGAAATCAACAATAACATTTGGAAGGCAAATGAAAACCTTTACCCCAGAGTAAGGAATCAACAGGAATGAAGTTTTTTAGAATTCTCCAAGTAAGGATAGAATAAGAGATAGAGATGATATTATTCCAAAGTTTAATAAATACATTAGAAGAAATATGAGCATCTCTAATATAATTCCAAGCATCTTTAAGAATAAAATTAGCATTATAAGATAGCTTAAAAGAATTTGATCATGCTTGTTGGAAAGGATAGAATATCAATAAATTTATCCAAAGAGAATATGAATAAATTCTTAAGTTTACTATCATTCCACCATTATTAAGCCAAAGAGTTAACTTTAGTAGCGTAGTAGAATGGGTAGATAAAAAGAATCAATACAACCACCAATAGTTGCCTTGCCAAAGAAAGAAGATCTTGAATTTATACCCCAAGATAAGGATTAGCCTCCCATTTAATGGAGTAAAGCCTTTTCCAAATCATGGAGTCACCCACTTTATAAGTATAGATTAGAGGGTGCTAACCCTGGAAGTATTTAGCTGTAACAAAATTAGCCTAGAGGCTATCTTTTTTTCTAAAATTCCACTAGTTTATGTGAGAAGGCAGTAATAGCTTCACGAATAGGTTTGCAGCCAAGCCCACCTTCATGTAGAGGACCGCAACATTTATGCCAAGAAGTCCAATGCATCCTTTTAACCAAATTATTAGAGCCCCAAAAAATTTATTAGTGAGACGATCAATTCAATTTAAGATAGAATTAGTAGGGATAATGGTTTGAATAAGACATAAAGGCATCAAATTAAGAATATTCTTAAGCAAAGTAAGCCTACCACCTAAAGAAAGTCAGTGAAATTCCCACACCAAAATTTTATTAGAAATTTTTTGGATAAGCTCATCAAAAGGATGAGATCTTTTTTGACCTTTAAAGAGGAGCACCCAGATATTGAAGAGGAGTTGTTGGTGTTTAAAGTTAGTGATTCTCAAGATATGATTGATTTTTATTTATTAGAGAGGAGGTAATAAAGCGCTCTTGCTTTCATTAATAGAAAGACCACTTTCTCTACCAAAATTATTTAAAATTTCTTAAGTCTTTTGATATGATGAAAGGAAGCATTAGAAAGATAATGAAATCATCGACAAAGCTAAGATTGAAATAGGGATACCACTAAGAGTTCTAAAGTACATCTAGGATTGTTATTGAATAAATCATTTAAACTCATAGAAAGGTATTCCACATAATAAATAAATAAGGGGACAAAGGATCTCCTATCTCAAACATGAGAAGAAGGAAAAAAGCCTAAAGCTTCACCATTAAGAAGAATAAAACTAAACATTATTAATACATTTTAATAAGGTTAATAAAATTAAGAAACCAAATAAATGCGGGATATTTATTTAAAGAAAATCCCCAGATATTATCAAAGGCTTTAGAAATATCTAATTTAAAAGGATGTTATCACCTAGTTGGAACATCCAAATCATGAATAAGTTCTTGACAAGAATAATGTTATCAAATATAGATCTCCCTCTAACAAAACCAATTTGGTTGAGAGAGATAATTTTTGAAGTAAAGGACTCAGTCTATTAGCAAGAATTTTATGAATCAATTTATTAAACAAAGTGCAAAAACTAATAGGTTTGAAATCTGGATTATGTTTTTTTGGTATGAGAATAATAGTGCTTGAAAAATATTTAGGAGAGGATTACCAAAAAAAGAAATCAACAATAGCATCAATTAAGTCATGCTTAATAATAGACCATAATTTTGGAAAAAATGAGTAGTATAACCCTCTAGACCAAAATCAATGTTCATGCTATTAAAGAACTTTGCAATCTCATCT